>JABUQX010091429.1:32500-54974 GCA_015478945.1 Trachelipus rathkii | reverse complement strand
GTTGCGTTCCGGTGCGCTTTCGATTTGGGTTTAACCGTTTTCGCATTTATCATTGAAACGCTTTCCGCGTTTTCGTGCGCCGCTTCAATATATATATATATATACTATATATATATATATATATATATATATATATATATATATATATATATATATATATATATATATATATATATATATATATATATATATATATATATATATATATATATATTATAAAATTGGACTGCAAGTCAGTGGAATTATTCATCATGACTCGTTGAAAGAGTAAAAGAAACTATAGAAGATATTCTTAATCTTTTTAATTTTATTCTTGATAATCCAAAACAATTTGATGGAAATACAGAAAATAAAGCAAGAGGCTTGCTTGCAGCTATGAAGTTTTCAGTTTAATTTTTTGTTAAGAGACATTTTCTCTTATATTTCCATTTACTGAATACCTTTTTAATATTTTACAAATGAAATCTGTGGATATTTTATATGCCTCAATTATTATGAAGACACTATAAAGAAGATTGAACAACCTAGAAACATGAAATTTGGGGATACAATAAAATATAAAAGAGAAATGTGGTTCCTTTTAGGAAAAAAGCGAGTTTATCACCTGAAACGTTTAATACACAGTTATATAATCAAATATTTGATAACATTATTGTTCAAATGTATTAAGGAAAAAAAGTTTATCACCTGAAACGTTTAATACACAGTTATATAATCAAATATTTGATAACATTATTGTTCAAATGAAAGAACGTTTATGTCTTTTAATAATTTGGAATTTGTACAACTTTTGAATAGCAAAAATTTAAATCATACAATATTAGTTTCCGTTTAAGATACTCAATCATAAAAATAAATTACCGTTCTTGCTTTGACTTTCCACGTTGATTTGTGTATTGCATACTCAAACAAAATTTTTACTAAAGATAATGTTGACGAGAAATCCTTAAGTGATTTATTAAATGAATTTCAAATGCCTTAGGAACTCTATAGACTGATAATTTTAACTCTAACTATACCAATATCAAGTGCGAGAGTTGAACACTCATTTTCAACTCTCAAGAGAAATAAAACATTTGAGAAACTCTCAAATGAAAGTAAGATTGTCCATCTTTCCCCAACATTGGTGGAAAAAAATTATCTTAAACATGGAAGAAATAAAGACAATTTTATAATTTAATATATAATAAGAAGAATTTTGCAAAAATGACCAGGAGAATAGATTTTATGTTCATGAAAGTTTAGGGATACACTTGTGAAGAAAATTTAATGTATTTATATGCGGTTTATATATATATATATATATATATATATATATATATATATATATATATATATATATATATATATATATATATATATAGATTTATATATATATATATATATATATATATATATATATATATTTATATATATAACCTATATATATTGATAGTTTTAGAGGATAAGCATTTTCTTTAGCTTTTTAGTTTCCAGCATTGCATGCGTTCAAACATGAGGCAGGAATCGCCACTGATATATATATATATATATATATATATATATATATATATATATATATATATATATATATATATATATATATATATATATATATATATATATATATATATATATATATATATATATATATATATATATATAGTAATTGTGCAACATTTGATGTCATTTATTTCCTTTTGTGAGCCTATGACACTTTTAATTGATAACTATTTTGTTCTGTACAATCCAAATTATTTAGCCCAGAAAAGAAGTGTTTTATTTATGTTTGCTCCAGAACAACACATTACGTAACGAAAGCTTTCTCTTTCAGTGTCCCATTTTTACATCATACATCAAATTTTCTTTAAATTTATTTATAATTTATAATTGTGCCGATCTTCTAAAAGTTCAACAATACAAAATTTATTCTCAAACTTCTTGTTGATAGTATGTACTGTCAGGGTAAGTAATGATGCCCCAGTTGAAGTATTCGACTGATTCTGTAGTGAAAGCAAATTTATTTGATCACTTATTTCATCAATTTGTTTTATTTTTTAAAAATGATCATATATTTCAATGCATATCAGGGACGAGTAGAATTTACACTGCCTCAGTTTGTATTGCAGAACAACTTCCACCTATAATCTCATAAATCCAAGATCCTCCACATGTCTGAATGGTAGATCATAAATCACTATCACTTCAGGTGTACATTTATCCACTCTTAAATTTGCTATAAGTTGTGTCCCATTTGCTATCATTAGTAGCATGAAAATCCTCAATATTTATGGAGTTCTCCCTATCTTTGGGAGATAGCAACTGTATGGAATATATACTGAAGTCTTCACAGCATATGTATATAATTTTTTAGGTAATGACCTTTAATAGCAAACATTTAGCCATGTCAATGAAAATACACCATGTACACACCACTATTCCCACCTGATGAGGGGAGTATGAAGAAAACTTTAATGAGAAGTGAATTAAAATCTGCTTAAGTAATAAATTCAATTCTTTTATTCATTTTCAAAATCTTTCCATTGTCAAATGGGAGTTGCATCATCTAAAAAAATTTATTCCAACAATAATTTGTCTTATTGTTTAAGAAATAAACAAAATATTTGCACCCTGTACAGTTAACCATAAAAGAAATAACTTTTAAAACCAGCACTTGAAACAGTATCAATAAGACTCATTAAGGGGACTCTGTACTTGCCCAACCCATACTTTTTAGGGTAAAAATAAAAAATGTCACTTTTTTTTTTTTTTATTACCCTGTTTCTTAGAAAATTCCCTCCTCTACATCATGGTGTAATTTTTTGTTTCGAAATTCCGTTAGGAAATCTAAGATATTTTCCATAGGGGTGTCAAACTAAAAAATTTCATTTCCAAGTTCGAAATTGCATTTCAACTTTCCAGGATCTTTCCAGGTTTTATTCACATTTCATAATAAATTAAACTTTTCCTTTTCGCAAACACAACCCAAGATCAGGCTCCTTCTCAATCATATAAATGTAGACAGTCAGAGTCAGAGCCGGAACCGGAGGTAGAGCCGAAAAACAAATTTTTTTAAAGAAATTTTTGCAGGTGAAAATATATCTGCAAAGAGGGAGCTAAACAATTTTGAAAAGGAGCCGGAACCGGAACCAGAGTCAGAGCCAGAACCAAATTATAAATTTTTTTTTAAAGAAATTGTTTTTGCAAGTAAAAATACTACTGCAAAGTCGAAGCTGAACTTCTGAAATGGAAAGTGTCGGAGCTGGAGCCGGAGTCGGAGCCTAAAAACAAATTTTTATTAATTTTGCAGGTGAAAATAATTTCACAATGTTGGAGCTGAACAATTTTGAAAAGGAGCCGGAGCTGGAGCCAAAGTATAATTTTTTTTTTCAGGTAAAAATATCGCTTCTGAAGCAGGAGTAAACTATTCTGAAATGGAAACAGAGATGAAGCCGGAGACGGATCTGAAGAACAAATTTTTTTGCAGATGAAAATAATTCAACAAAGTTGGAGATGAACAATTTTGAAAGGGAGTCGTAGCTGGAGGTAAAATATAAATTCTTAAAAGAAATTGTTTTTGCAGGTTAAAATACTTCTGCAAAAGAAATTTTGGAGCTGAACTTCTTCTGAAATGGAAACGAAGTTGGAGATGGAGCTCGATCTGAAGAACAAATTTTTTTTCAAGAATTTTTTTGCAGAAAAGTAATTCTACAAAGTTGGAACTGAACAATTTTGAAAGGAACCAGAGTCCAAGAGAGGTAAAATTAATTTTAAAAGTATTTTGCAGGTTTAGAATACTTCACTACAAGAGTCAAGAGCTGAACTCTTCACAAATGGAAGCTCAAAAGTCAGACTTTGAGAGCAGACACTGGATGGTGTTTTTCAGGTTGAAACCAATTTCAAGGTAGGTGGACAATTTTGAAAAATTGGACCGGAGTCAAAAAAACCAGAGTGAAGCAATTCGGGCAGAGAGTATAAATTTTTAATAATATTTTGTACGTGAAATATTCTGCAGAGTCGGAGCTGAACTATTTGAAATAGATACAGGGTTGGTGCGGCTGGGTTCAGTATGGTGCAGTGCTGTGCGGAATAAAAACTTTTACTGCAGTTTGTGGTGCCCTTATTTAGGTGGGGTGAGGTGCGCCATCATGACTGGTAAAAAAAAAGAAAAAAAATCATTAAACATCTTTATAGGTTTTTCTCAAAAACCACTTTTTTTCCATATCAGCCGAAAAAAAAAATTTGCTAAGAAACTTTTATAAGGGACATTCCAGGATATATATATATATATATATATATATCTTTTTCTATGCTACCCATAAATATATATATATATATATATATATATATATATATATATATATATATATATATATATATATATATATATATATTCTATATATATATATATATATATATATATATATATATATATATAAACAGTTCTGGGTGTCGTATGTTCCTTGTGAATCACAATATATGAATGCTGTTCAATTTGAAATTTTGAAATTAAAATTGGATAAATGATGTTACCAATTTTTTTTTTATTGAATTTCAAAGGCAAATGATTATATCTCTTTGACCACACTTTATTCTAGAACTTTCATGGAAAAATTATTGAAATATCTTAAAAAATAAAGTTTTTATATGGTTTTTAGTTGAAGTAGTAAAAATTCAGTACTTGCCCCCCCCCCCCCCATAAATTCCAAACCAGAAAGTCTATTGAAACGAAATAACCAGAAATACTAGAAAAATAGTTACTTTAAATAAAGTTCTGCTTTCAAGGTTGAAAGAAAATGTAATTTCGAGTACAGAGTCTCCTTAAATTGCAAAACTGATTTTAATCTACCAGTGATATAATTTTTTGGCTGCGCTGTTCTTAGCTCAAATCATTTTACCCACAACAAAATGCTGCATTCAAAGTTTTCCTTACTATAAATCTTGTACTGTGGCAATTCCACAAAGTAAACCTTTGATCCAGTAAAGCTGACAAAGAGGTACCCTAGATTTTTACTCCTCCTAGTTCTCCAATTTGGGTATAGCTTCTTAATTTTCATCCAATCTACATAAAATTTTTACTCATCTAAGTAACTGGGCAAGTTCTAATTGATTTTGAGCATTTTTCCATATATCTTACCATTTGCTTTAACCCTTTTACTACCCACTTTTTTTTATTAATGTTTAGATTTTTTTTTATTATTTAGGACTCATTTTGAAGTGGTCTATGCTTATTTTTTTTTTTAAATTTATGTTTTGAGGGAGTTACAAAGGTGGACAAAAATGTCTACCTGGGCATGCCAATTTTTTGAAGGCCTAAAATTTAGAGAACAAATTATCAAATTGAGGCAAAATGGCAACTATCCATTTACTAAAGCAGCCAATTTCATCCCTTCTGACGTACACTGTGATAGCATTGGTAGTTTTTATATAAAAGAAAGGTAATCTGAGTGAATCAACAGATGACAAAATTGGGCACCAAGCCATTCCAATGTAAAGGTGAAGAAATATTTGCTTTTATTTTATTTTATTATTAGAAATGCTTGAAACAATTTTATGCATCCACATCATGATATTAATTGTCTGTATAATCTTTCAGTTATAATTGCTAATTAAAAAAAAAAAAAGCAGATTCAATTACCAGTTCTCTTTGTATCAACCAGATAATAACCTACTTCAAGTAGTCATCTGAAAAGTTAAGTTCCGGATTTGGAAGTTTCAAATACTTATTCCGGGTCTGGGACCATCACCAAAATACTTATTCCGGATATGGAATCAACAAATCACAGTACTGAAGATATCCCACAGATTGGATTCACAAATTATCATTAGATTTGGATCCAAAGAAATATCATCAATTCAGTTTTGATCAAAAGGAAACTACAGCAGTTATAACAATCAAATGGAAACTCTGTTTTGATCTTTCACAACATCCCACCATTACTATACCCACTTACTTAAAGTAACAGATTTAAGAGACTGGTATAAGGATAATTGGAAATAAAACAGCCAATACAGAAATTAAATATTAAACCTAATAACAAATAATACAGATTCTTTCATAAATCCAAAATTCATTTCAATATCTACTAATTGCAGAACTTTGCTGTAAATATATTTTTTTTAAAAAATAAAGAATTTTGGATTCATTCACCTTGTGTTTTCATTTGTTCAATAATCATATCTGCATGCTTTTTTCAAATGGGTTGTGTTATTGTGAGACAGAAGAGCCAAGTTTCTTGATCTAGAGGAGGAGGAACAAAATTGTTTTTTTTAATAAAAACATTTTCATTTGGAAAAAAACTAACAAAACATACTTTGGCATTACGTTTTAATAAAAAGTTGATATTATATGGATATTCAACACAGTCAGCTTGTATGAAGAATTTCTTTGCATAGTTCAAGAAGCGATGGATCAAACACCAAATAGCGCTTGAGCACTTGCCGAACTAAGCAAGGGACCCAAGTTCGGTCATCGGTCGTACAAGTGAATGTGAACTTCTTTTCTTGCCTTTGTCTTTCTCAGACAAAAATTCAGCACAACACACCTTCCTAGATTAGGGCTATGCCCATGAGCGGTGGTGTTAACTGTATATAGGCTATATATATATATATATATATATATATACGGTATATATACCTATATAAAGAAAATCAAGATGAGACTTTTGCTCAATGAAGAGCTAAGTACCTCACTGTGAAGGGTTAAATACTTTACAGTCAATTCTCCCAAGTTAGAAAGACATGATTCATATAAGGAAATTTAAAAAAAACTCAATGATACCACATACACAGCCATGTTTATTAAATTAAGGAAAAGCAGCTGTAGCTTTCAATAACAACTTTAAAAATTAAAAACACAAGGAAGCTTACTCAGCTTTGTCCCAAAATGTCTCCCTCCAGGAAGCATCAACCTCCACAATCCATGGTTCAACACTGGTCTCTGAAATCCTTAATATTAATAATACCAATAATGACTGAACAGTGAGTACTCTTGTGCATATAAATAAAATTAGTACCATAATTCATTTAAATTAATTTTAAAAAATATCTGTTAGCTGTAATGGTTGTATTCTTTTATAGAAAATATAATGCATGTAGTTACAGTGCAACATATGGCTAAATGTAAGGATATTCAAGAAATTTTACATATTCACAGATTTGGGTCACATGTAGACACTGAGAATACTGAGATCCAGCTATAACTTTCCCAGAGATTTCTCAATTAATCCTCCATAGATTCCTAGAGACATGAATTATGATCTAATTTCCATTTTCCACACCTATCCAACTTCTCACTACTATTATTAGTTTGAAAAATATTTATAGTTTTTCTGAAAAAAAAAAATATATATATATATATTTTTTTTTTAACAATTTCCTTAAATTGCCTGTAATATTATATATATTATGTCAAATTTTCAGCAAAATATAGATATTATTCAATAAATAAACAGGGACTGTAAAACAAAATTTGACAATCCCAAATCCCAAATATATGAATATCAAAGTTTCAGAATAACTATTTAAAGGATCTTTCGATACTGATTCAATAAATACTTTCAACATTAGTATAAGCTTTACTGCATTAAAAGCTTCTATTCTTTCATAGATATATATATGAACATTCGTGACAACTATGTATTTTTTTTAGTAAAAATGCAAAACTTCTTATCAGTATTTCCCCCAAATTAATGAAAAAATATTTTTGGGCTTTTTAAAATTCTAAAAACTTGTTCATTTTGTAAATATGGAAAATGCTTAAAGAAATTTTTTTTTTTCCAATTTGTTGTGATGTAATAATATAATAAAAACAATTACTATATTATTATTTGAAAATATATAAATTTGTCAATTTTGGCCACAGAATAAGAATATAATTCTAAATTAGCAAATTTATCTACTTTGGAATAAAGAACCAAAGGTGAAAATATTTATTTCATATACAAAATTATATGCTTAGCCCATAGAAAAGGTTTAATTTTTTTTTGGCCATTATAAAAGTTAAAAAAATAATAATAAAAAAAATGTTAGGATTATTCAGACCTGTAGTTAACACAGGCAGATTGAAAGACTATGCCAAAATGATTTGTCTTGAGTATGTCATGCTCAATCAGAGTTGATATTAAAGCAATACAATACTTTAGTTACTATAATATGCTATAGCATAGTTATAGAATCAAAGCACTAAAAAGCAATACAATATTAGTGGCCAAAATTTATAAGATACCTTTTACTTTTCTTATATCTCAAATAAAAAATATTACAGTTAGCATACTAACAATATCAGACTTGTTAAATCATTGACATAATTGGAGTACATTTCCATTGTTTCTTCAATCTTAGATTCAAAAATTAATCTGAGAGCATTTTAATAGTCATTTCATTAAAATGCTCATTGATATTTGAGCATCATATATAAGAATATAATTAGATGTTAAGGTTGGTCTTTAATAATATAAAGAAAGGACTATTTAACCAAATTTGTTTTCACATTATTGCAGTTTAAATCTTGAGAATTTCAAATTTTTAACAATATAGAAGAAACCTAAAAATACTGTTTATATTTACAAATAACGATTATCCTTAAGTTATGGTATACTGGATGCTTGTTCTCAAATATATCAAAGAAATTATTTCACTAGATTTAATGAAATATGAAATACTACGCTCAGTGACTGCTATTGGGCTTCAAAATAGGGGGGGGGGCAAGAATTTACCATTATACATAAGTGGTAAGCGGGAGGGGGAGTATCAATACTAAATGTACCAATAAAAAAGAAAAACGATTAGATAAAACACTGTTACAAATGCTGAAATATTTGAGCATGATACGTTGTTATATACATATATGGAAAATGAAAATGTTTGATTTTAGCATAAGATTACAATTTCAATTGCTGAAACTTTAAAATAAATTAAAAAAACTCTGAAGAGTATTAAAAGTAATGAGACTTACTGGTTTATGAAACTTAAAATAAGTGTCTTTGTTTTCTTCTAGAGTACATTTCTACATATTCATTTAAGTTTATTTGCGTCTTCATTGGATATAACAACACTCTTTGTTCGTGATCGAGACACATTTAAATGTAGCAGTTAGTAGTTTCCATGTGGCATAGCAGTGCCAACTTAATTGTTGAAGCGTTATGGTAGGGTCCATGATAAAGCCACCATGATAAAGATGAATATTCACTTTATTTATACCAGCATAGAGGAAAGAAGGGTGGGGGTGTGGCGCTTTATATTAAAAGCAATATTCAATCTGTATTAATGACTGACCTTAAAACTAATCACGATATTGAATCAGTATGGGTAGATATCCTTATGTTCAATAAATCATATAGAATAGGGGCATTCTATTGATCTCCTGGCCAGAGTCAAGAATTAGATGCGGAAATTGTGAAAGAAATTGAGACAGCATGCCACAGTAAAGAAAAAGGTATAGTCATAATGGGTGATTTTAATTTTCCTGGCATTCAATGGGATTCCTTGTTTAATATGGACCATAGTAGTTCAGTATTTATAAATTGTATACTAGATAACTTTTTGAGCCAGATGGTCAATGAACCTACAAGACACGATGCACTATTAGACTTAATATTAACTAACGATGAAAGTATGATGGATGAAGTTAGAGTTGAGGAGAATTTACGACTTAGTGACCATAATATAATTAGATTTAATATGAATGTGATATCTGGGCCCAAATTGCAAGCTAATAAGGAAAAAATCCTAGATTTCCGAAATGGCGATTTTACCAAATTACGGGACATGCTTAGTATAACTGACTTGATAAAGAGTTTAAAGACCAAAACTGTTTTATCATGTGGGAACGTTTTAAGCAAATTTTTAATGAATATTCAGCAAGATTGTTTTAAAATAAACCCATTAGGGTGGCGAAGAGAAAACCTGTTTGGTGGAATAGAGAGATAAGAGATAAAATTAATGAAAAGCATAGATGTTTTAAAATATTCAAGAGTAGTAATAGGGAAGATGATTTAGAAAAATTATAGGAAAATAGAAACGAACTTAACCAGTCAATAAGAAAGGCAAAGAGAGAGAGAGGCAGAAATTAATTTAGCAAGGAATATTAATAAGGACCTGAAGAAGTTTTTTAGCTTTTATAAATTTAAAAGTAAGAATAGGACAATAGGTCCAATTTAAATTGATGAAAATTTAGTAAGTTCAGATAAGGAGTTGGTCAACATTTTCAATGCTTATTTTGCTTCAGTGTTTACTGAGGAAAGATTAGATAATAATTTGGAGACTAATAGTTCTTGTATGCATGTAACAAATAGACTTACAGAATTTGAATTTGAGGTAAAAGATATTAAACGTTTACTTGACTATATTGATCCAAGTACATCAAATCCCTGATTTATGGTATATAAAGAGGGTAGTACCAGCATTGCAAAGGCACTGTATTTGATTTTTAAAGCAATCTATAACATTTGGTGAGGTACCAGACGACTGAAAACAGCATATGTTGTGCCTATTTATAAGAAAGGTAGTAAGGAAGATTTGGGAATTATAGGCCAGTTAGCTTAACATCTCTGGTTGTAAAGGTTCTGGAAAAGTTACTGAAAGGTCATATAGAGAAATATTTAGAAGATAACAAGGTATTGTACGACTCCAAGCACGGTTTCAGAAAGGGTAGGTCATGTCAGACAAACCTTTTAGAATTTATGGAATTCATTACTGACTGCATTGACAGAGGAGATCCAGTTGATATTATATATTTAGACTTTAGCAAAGCTTTTGATAAGGTTCCCACATAAGGCTGATGAAGAAGATATTGCAATGTGGTATAGGTGGAGTGGTACATGGTTGGATTAAAGAGTGGTTGTGGAATAGAAAACAGTGTGTACAACTAAATGGCAATGTCATCATGGGAAATAGTGAAGAGTGGTGTCCCACAGGGTTCAGTGCTGGGGCCACTGTTGTTCCTCATATATATAAATAATTTAGACCAGGGACTTAAATGCAAGGTTTCAAAGTTTGCTGATGATACCAAAGTGGCCACCTCAGTTGGGAATAGTGAAGGATGCATAAAGATTCAAATGATCTTGATAAACTTTGGTGGGCAGATAAGTGGCAAATTGAATTTTAATAGTAAAAAGTGTAAGGTGATTCACCTAGGTTACTGAAATAAAAGTTTTAACTACGATATGAATGGGGATTGGCTAGAGTCTGTGGACCAAGAAAAAGATTTAGGTGTGATTATAAGCAGTAATTTGAAAGTAGCTAATCAGTGTTTGGAAGCAAGGAATAAAGCTAATAAGATGCTGGGCATAATAAATCGCAATGTTGTTTACAAGAGCAAGGGGGATAAGTAAACTATATAATAGCTATGTTAGGCCAATAATAGGGTATTGTGCACAAGTTTGGGCCCCTTATTTATAGAAAGACTTAGATATGCAAGAGTGAGTGCAATGTAGAGCAACAAGGATGATTTCTGGGTTTGAGGGTAAGAGCTATGAGGAGAGGCTGAAAGAGTTAGGAATGTTTTCTGTAGAAAGGATTTCTCAGAGGGGACATGATACAAGTCTACAAATTTTACATCTACTGATAATATGTAGAGACCAAATTTTTTTGGAGCACGGACGGGAGACCAGGGGGCATAACAAGAAAATTAAGAAGAAAGCATGCCATCTTGATATAAGAAAGCTTGCACTCAGCAATAGGGTTGTTAAATTTTGGAATGGTTTGCCACAGGAAGTTGTTGAGTGTGACTTGATGGCAACATTTAAGAAAGGGTTGGATAGGTATATGGATGGGTTGAGTATCATATAGTATATTTAGACAAAGCCAAATTGGCTGGTTTTTAGTTACAGTAATTAATGTTATATTGCATGTATGATCATAACTTAGTTATTAAGGCATGTGGATGGTTTGGGTATCATATATATATCCTTTTTTTTGACTAAGCCAAATTGGTGGATTTTAGTTACATGAATTTGACAAGCCCTAGGGTGCTTTGTGGATTTGCATGAGAGCATGTTTGGTTAGTGGGTTGACTGGGACAGTCTCGATAGGTCCATTTGGCTTCTTACTGTCCCTATATTTCTTATGTTCTTAAGGTTGGGCCTAGACCTCAGGTAAAATAGCAGTTTGTCAATTTTGGAAAGTCTTAAGGTTGGTCATTTGTAAATATTAAAAGTTGTAAATATATTAGAAATTTTAGATTTTAAGAATAAAATTTGTAAATAAACTATTTATTATATTATTAATAGGCTAAAAATATGTTTTTAATGTAAATAATATTTGTATGTAAGTATGTATGTCTGTGTGTGTGTATGTGTGTAATTATGAATAAGGCAGCTAAGTTTTGATGAAAAGAGAAAACAGTGAATTTATGTAAATAGAGGTCAGGAAAACATTCTAAAAATAAAGAAAATAAGTTAAAAGTAGGATATGAAAAATAATCTTGTTATTCTTCTTGAAAACAGAGTTTTGGAACCATGAATCACGAGAGAAAATACGAATTAAAAATATTACTGAGAAAGAGCGGGAAGGAGCTCATTTGATATTCAGAGTTTGTCCTGACAACATCTCCGTATTTGTGATCGGTCATTGTTTAGATTTTGTTTTATGATAAATTAAGACTTGATATTCAGAGTTTGTCCTGACAACATCTCCTCCGTGTTTGTGATAGGTCATTTGTTTAGATTTTGTATTATGATAAATTAAGACTTAATATTCGGATTTTGTCATGACAACATTTCCTTGAGACTTGATATTCGGAATTTGAAGTGTTAGGATTAGCTCAGCATTTGTAATGATTCATTTTGTTTAGATTACTCACTTGTTGATCAGACTTTGGAGTATAAACTTGTCTAGACTCTGTCGTGTTGACACGATTCTCTCCGTCATTTAAAATTAAATTTTGGAAAGTTTTTTAAGATTAGTTTTTGTATATTTTAAAAAGTGATTAATAGTAAAGTTGTAAATAATTTGCTTTGTGTATATAAATTGATTTCTGGCTATAATTGGGAAGTAGTCAGCCATTTTATATTTTTGTCAGTTTGATAACAGCTTGAAGGATTTCAAAGGTAATAAGAGACACCAAGTAATATTGAATAATTGTGAGAATTTAAATATTATTGCCTTGGCAGTTAGCATTATTTAAAAAAGGCTATTGCCGTGGCCGTTGGAATTATTAAAATTTCCTTTCTTTTTAAAGGTTGATATTTAGATATTATTGCTTTAGCGGTTAATGTTTACGAATATTACTGCATTGGCAGCAAGAAATTGTACATACGAAAATTTGCTTAGATAAATATTTGAGAATTATTATGTAATTACAATAATGTTTTGAGGAATTTGTTTGTTAGTTTTGCATAATAAATTTAATTTGAGTTAGTTTAAAGGAATTTTATGAGAATTTTAAAGTTTTTTTTTTTTTTTGCACATATTTGTATTAAAGTTGAACCGTTTAATATTTTATTGCGTTAATTTCCTTAGTTTGTTTTGAGTTTTTCTTTTATTAATTAAACTTTTAGTTGAAATTCATTGAATTTAGCACATGGATCCAGACATGAGTAGCCATTTTGTTAGTAACTGGCAGACGACATTTTGAAAAAGTGACAACTGATTTAAAGGTTAACTGTCTGAATAGTTTAAATTAACCTGGTTTTCAAAGAATTGGTATTGCGACAGGTGCTATTTGAACTTTGTAAGATTTATTGGAAGACAGTTTTATATTACATGAGTAACTATTTTTCAGATTTAATTGGAAACAGATACAATCTTTTAACTTTGAATAATTTTGTGATTAAACGAGAGTAAACATAACTGCATAGTGGACTTTAAATATTTTAGTTGATTAAAAAACAAATACGATTTTCATAGATAGTTTTAACTATTTTGAATTGAATTAAATTTGGACTTTGGTCTTTTGAATCAAATTAAATTTGGACTTTGATAGTTTGAACTGAACTGAACTTGAACTTAACTATTTTCGAGTTAATTTAGATTTATACTCTGAATATTTTGAAACGAAGTTTGGACTTCAACGATTTTTGTTATTGTTCTTAATTGACTTTGACTTAGACTTTGTATATTCTCGAATTTGATCGAGATAACTTCGAACATTGTGAGATTGTGGAAACAACCTTATATGTTGAACTTTAAATAGTTTTTGTTTATTAATTTGAGGTGACTTCACAACACTTTGAATTTGGGTTATAGTAACATCGAATACTTTGAGTTTATTTTATAACAGTTTTAAACCTTGTCATTATTGAAATACTTTGGTTGAATTAAACTTATATGAGGTACAGTAATATCCCATTCTCGAAGAATTTAAGAATGAATTTTGATTTAAATAGAAACTGGTATGATAATTAAGTGGTACTTTGGAAACTTATCAAATTTCTTGTGTGATTTCTAACGAACTTTATGACAGTTATATAAATTGTTGAGATCGGATACTTTACTGAAGTTAAATTTTCTGAAACTTTGAGTTGATTTGATTGTGGCTTCGGATTGAAATCAGACAGACTTTTATGAATTAAATTGAGTCAATTTATACTGAGGATTAATCAAAACATTTTTGGCAATTCATGGTGTATTGACAACATTTGTGAATAGTTAAGTAAATTTGAGAATTACGTAAATAATTTGATCATTAGTGAATATTTTCGAATTTTAGTTTTCTTTGAGAACATAGTTGTAAAATAATGGAGAAGCCTTGTTTGTGAAGCCAACTGGTATATAAAGTGATAATCTAGATACATCGATTAATTTTGGAAGTGTTTTAGAATTAATAGGATTTATTTTCAGATTTTTTGGGAATTGTTTATTTTAAGTAGATTTTGATCAAAATAGATTTTATAGAAACAATTTATTCGATTTGATTTGGGGATTAGTTCAAGTTTAGATTATGAATAAATCTTAGTCGATTCGAGTAACCTTGAGGGAGTTTTACTTTGAATTGTTTAAATAGACATTAGATATTAAGATTGAACTTTTATTTAGTTAATGGGTATTTAGACTGAATTTTGGGAACAATCATATAAGAGGGACACAATTAACGTATTATTTTAGAAACCAGTAGGTTTAGTTATATTGTTTTATTTTAGCTTTTATTTTTGAATTTTAATTAAAGAATTGCAAATAGTTTTGTAACCATTTCGGTGTTCATTGAAGTGGATCTTTTGGATTTAATGCGAGTCTAGTTAAATTTCTGGAAGTTCAAATTGAAGTTTCTGGAACCTGTAAACATTTCTAAACAACTACAAACGCAACTAATTACTAAGGAGAAAGAAAGAGAACACAAATAGTTTCTTTATTATATGATTAGGTATATGTGATTTAGTAAGCAAGTTAGTTTTGACACAACGCTCAGACAGTTATTAGCATTAATAAAGTACTATACGATAACCTTTTGGTAAGATAATTCCCCTTCATTTAACAGAAGTTTTTATTTAGTGGTGCAGTTTAGATTGTAGTTTAAGATTAAGGGCCACCTTGCTGCACTATGACAGCATGACTGTTTCCAACAATATTGTCAAGAAATGGAGAGTATGTTGTTTATAAGCAAAGGTCACTAGGTGAAGAAACGGCTCCATAAACATATCCACCAATTTTCTGTGGAACTTTGCGCTTACATGGAGTGACTGGTCCTTCAAATCCATATTTCTCACAAAATATCTTCACCTCAGACCAAATCAAATCAAATTTATTTTCATTATGAAGATCTGCAATAGCCGTTTCAATCCAATTGGCAACATCAACAACTTCGTGAATTGAAATATCATGATTCTGAATGTATTTTGAAAGAATGTTTGTCCTTTCAAATACTTGTTTCATCATATTTAGCCCAAATGCAAATTCCATTTTTTTTTTTACACACAAGATCAATCCATGAGCTTCATCACCAACCCTTGGGTCATTTGCTTCAATATCTTCCAGTCTGTACTATTTCTGGCAGATGCTGTTGAATAGCTCGAAGAATTTCATATTGACTGTTAAATCTAGTGTCACTCAATGCCTTGAGAGAAGTTTGTCCTAGATTCTGTTTTATTACTCATCGATACCACTTTATCTTTATAAATATTTCATGGCGTTTTGGCAAGGCTTCAATAAAGCAATATAGCTGCTGAACAGCACTGAAAACATTGCTAACCATGGATGTTTTGATGAATCCACAAAAACAAAATTTAAAGAATGCATGCAACAGTGCACATACATTGCATTGATTATTTTCTTTTAATCTTGCTACATCTTTATACATACCTGACATATTTGCTACTCTGTCATTGCATTCAGCTACTATATTAGAGGTCTATAAACCTACTTCATTCAGCACAGACAGGAGTAAGCGATACAATGATTCTTCATCTGTAAGGTGTCTTATAAAAACCAAATCTTTCTTTAATTTTTAAATCATTAGCTACATACCTCAATACGATAGCCTAGCCAATTGTTCATGATTTGTCACATCTGGAATTTCATCCGCAATTACAGAGTACTCTTTTTCTTGACACTTTCAATTATGTTGATATTTTATTTGACTACCTAAAATTTCCAGCATCTCATTTTGTATGTGATGAACATAAGTAAAGTACTTTTCTCACTCTAAAAATACCTTCAAAAGCAAATTATCTGATGACCGCAATTTCAATAATTGTATATAGTTACCATGCTTATTCAAGGATTCTTCCCTATAGCCTCTTAATGCTAAGCCTTGTCTGCCAAGAAAATAATGTTTCAAACAATTTTAAGGTACTCATTTTTTTTTTATTTCTTTGCGATGTGAAGAAATCTTCTTTCTTTAAAATCTAAATCTTCTTGCCAGTATTGCAAAGATCTCAGATGAGAAGTACGTTTGTGTTCTTGAAAATGCGGTTACTTTTTTACAGTTCTTAAACTCGTTAGTAATAAATGTTCAATTCATAACCACCAACACTGCCAAATAATAGACATGGAAAACAGAAAACGATGTCACCAGAGACCTGACTTTGGTGCCTGGGAAGGTTGGAATGGTCAGTCTTTAAAATATTTCAAGTCAGCATCTTTGCCTAAAAGTGGATCTTGTCTGTAGAGTTTAGACTGAAACTGGTTAAAATTTAGATATTGTAGATGAGGTTTGCTAACCTGACATTCACTGTCACAAAAGGAATTAGATGAAGAGTCAGGTCCAGGATCGTCATTAACAATGGAACTACTAGATACAAGACTCGCTTCCAATGTAGCGACAGCTCTCAGTTACTATGCTTTCTTTCAGTCTTTTACTAAAAAAAAATGCAGAACGTTCCTTTTGTACCTCTTCATTTTTCTCACTTGCTACACAAACAAGTTAACTCGTTGGAAACAGTATCACATTCACAAGTACACTAATATCCAAAAGCTCTTTTAACTTTAAATAGGAACACAAGATTATGCAATGTCACAAGAAAAAAATTACTACTAAATTGTGCTGTGTTCCTTAATCTTAAATAATCTTGGCTTCTAGAAGTATCTTTTCAAGACTGTTCGAGGCGACTGGGAAACAGCAAAGCTAATTGGTAGGTCGAAACGAATACCATGGAAGCGTACTGCTGTGGGCAGTCATGCATGCATGCTTGCTGAATGATAGCGCTAAAAACCAGGGAGGAGAAGGAACGTACTGTGACAATTTCTAAGAATTGATGCTATTATACCTACTAATTATTACATATATTGACTAAACAGTATTCATTAAGTTATATTTGTGCAACTATATATTTTAAAGAGACTGAATTTGCTTAATAGCTTAAATCTATCGTTGAAAATTATCAATAAATCAACAATTGTGTATTTCTACTCGAAATAAACGCAGTGATATTTATCAAAGAAAACCCTTGTTTTATTTGTTAAAATGGAATATCACAAAGTAAAGGAAATTAAATTCAATATTTTCTTCTTTGATATTGCTATTCGTATATTACAAAAATTGATTAAAAAAATGGGGGCAACTGCTACCACATCCTCCCCTTAAACACTGCCACTGCCTATGCTTCTAGATATATTTAAAATACTACATATGTAGGCCTATTCATTTATCAGATATAGCACAAACTTGTCGTATAAACATTATTTTGCTGTGAAATCCATGCATTCACAAAACCTTCAAAGATGTTTCTTCAATCACATTGAGAATGTAGTAAAACATCTTGAAAAATTCTTCAATCATATTAAGAATGTAGTAAAACATCTTAAAAATTCTGACAACTTATTAGGTTGACTTTAAGGTTCTTGAAATGTGATATTCCCCATTTTTCTTGAAGCAAATATATTGTTTAGTTATCCTCTTTTTCATTTAGTTTAAAAGTAAAATTTTAGCAATGAGATCTCCAGAGTGAAAATCAATGGTCATCTTGTATTTTAACTATGAATTAAAAGAATATTGACAGAATAAAATTTAATATAACCACTTATTCTGACAAATAGATTACAAGAATTTATTGGAACAAAAGTTCATCTAAACATGCATCAACTGTAATTGTAGTCTAATGATTCTCAATGGTCTTAAAAATTCTGATAACTTATTAGGTTGACTTTAAGGTTCTTGAAATGTGATTTTCCTCATTTTTCTTGAAGCAAACATATTGCTTAGTTATCCTTTTTTCTATTTAGTTTATAAGTAAAATTTTTTAGTAATGGGATCTACAAAGAGTAAAAATCATTGTCATCTTGTATTTTAACTCTATGAATGAAAATATTTTACCAGAATATCATTTATTTATTCTGACATTCATTCATTTTCTCTGACAAATAGATTAAAAGAATTTATCAGAAAAGTTCATCTTAACACGCATCAACTGTAACTATAGTCTTATACTTCTCCATGGTCTCCTTGTAATAGTTTCAATTTTCTCTTGAAACAAACATAGTTTAATTATAGTAAAATATATTATATATTATAATAACTTATTAGGTTGACTTTAAGGTTCTTAAAATGTGATATTCCCCATTTTTCTTGAAGCAAATATATTATATATATATATATATATATATAGTTTGTAGGTAAAATTTTCAACAATGGGATCTCCAGAGAGTGAAAATCATTGTTCTTCTTGTTTTAACTCGAATGAATGAAAATATTTCGTTAGAATATTCATTTAATATAACCACTTATTCTGACAAATAGATTACAAGAATTTATCAGAAAACAAAAGTTCATCTGAACACGCATCAACTATAACTGAAGTTTTATGCTTCTCCAAGGTCTCCTTGAAATAGTTTCAATCAGGAATGTATCCTTTTAAAATATTTTCTATGGAAATTTGAAATTTTTTGATGATCTTAAGACTATTCTTACTCTCAATTAGTCAATAGCTTACTTTCACCCAGTTAGCTAGCATATCATCTCTACAGTGGCGTAAATAACGCCCCCGCAAGCCCCGCGGTGCGGGGGGGCGCAGGAGCCGAGAGGGCGCACGGCTGGCAAGAGGGATGAGCACTTTTTCGATGAAAACTTCATAATGAAAGCTCTGGCAAGGTTTAAGTAAGAAAATTAAAGAACATGAAATGAGTAAAGTTCACTTGAATGCATGTGTAACCTACAGTATAGGAAATTCGGAAAGATATTCCAGTGTAAATGTTTCAAGAAGATGTGGGCGACGTGGCGTGAAATAACTGAAGCGAATTTTGGACGTCATAATAATGATGTCAACTTGTAATTTAGCATTCAGAGGGCATCATGAAGATACAAGAAACATTGAGAGTAAATCTGGAAACTTTCTCAATATTATTGATTTGTTATCCAGGTATGACCCGCTTCTTAAAAGTCACTTGGAGAATGAGAAAAGCAGAACAAAATATATGAGTGCTTCTATTCAGAATGACTCAATTAGTTTGGCTTCACAACAATGGCTCCGTGACATTACAGTGGCTAACTCAAGATGGCCTTTTTTCTCTATTTTGGATCAAGACCCAAGATATTTCTTCTAAACTGACAACTGTCAGTAGTAATAAGATAAGTCTGCATCAATTACGATAAAAAGAAGCTTCAAATTAATGAGTCATTCTTGGGGTTTATCCCCACAGATCAAAACGCCGAAGGTTTAGAAAGTGGTGTGTAATTTTTGGAAAAGCAATAACATTTCAATTAAAAAGTGCAGAGGCAGGGCTATGAAGGGGATTAATGAGCATTGAAGACTATTAATGTCAAGTTAAAAAGTAATGACAAATGTTGTATGTGTTATTAGAAGTTTTTTTGCTTTATATTTTACAATAACATATTTTATATAGTTTTTACAATGTTGGCTTCTTTCATATATATAATATTATATATATATATATATATATATATATATATATGATATATATATATATATATATATATTATATATATATATATATATATATTATATATATATATATAACCTTCTTTTTTTCTTGTAATACAACTCTGGTTCTTTTTGTAATGCTAATGTGATTTTTCTTTGATATGAACAAGAAAACCTTTTTTGTCATTCAAGTTCCAAAAACTCTATCCACCCCGTCCATGACTAAAGGGGGCGCACAAAATAAGTCGCGGGGGGGCGCAACTGACCTTAGTTACGCCACTGCATCTCTATTAAAATTGTAGAAGAAATAAAAGTCAGTCACAAGATGCTTTATAAAAAGGTCTAAATTCAAAGAAATCTTGAAAAAAATGATTTTACTTACCAAAAGAAATGCTTATGTTCCTAAAAGATATCCAAGAACTGCAACAAGACCTAGAAGTGTGCTCATTCCTTTAATCTAGTATCAAACACATGGAGGAAATCAAAAATATTCATGAAATATAAATTTTGTTAATTTCAAGACAGGCTACTAACTACCTTTCAAACTATCCAAGCCACATTATTTTTTTATATCAATCTTTAATTTTAATATTTTAAGTAATCTCAATTAATATTTCTGCAGTTTATTTCCCAAAATTACTATGAAAAATTAGTTAATATAACACAAACATAATTTGAATAGGTATATGTGCAGCAGTATCATAAGTCAACATTTTTAATTAATTAACTCGTAAACTTGAAATAACTTTTTATTAATTTGCACCATAAAAAAAAAAAAAAAAAAGTAAATTAAATAAATAAAGACCATTAAATTAAAAAAATTTAAATTCACAGAATAAGGCCTGAGATCAATGAACATAACTACATATGAGGAATTTGGATAGACTATTAGCAGGTAGATAAAGATATTGATATATCAATATTTATATATATAATAACTTTTGATATGCTGTGAAAAAGTAAAATTACCTACACTTACAGGTAATTTCACTCCCATACAGATAATTGTGCCATACATATGAATGCATAGGACATAAAAATTACTTATATATCAATATATTTACAGAATATTAATATTTTTACGTACAAGCTAATAGCCTAACTGAATTCATCAGACAGTTACATTTGTCAATATAAAGCCATATTCCATTAATTTAAGTTCAATTTTTTAATAATCTAATCATGTTATTTTTTAGTCTTTTTTAATTCATTAATAAAAACTGCCACCTTAGAAGACTGTGCTACACAATAATTGATATTGAAATACCTCTAAAATAAATAAGATAAAAACAAAATGAAATATACTTTACAGATAAAAATAGGCTATAGCCTATTGAAATCTAAAAACCTATAAGAATATGAATAGGCTATAGCTATCTGCAAATTCTCTTAATTCCATATGTAAAATATTTAAGAGCATAATTTAATAAATAGGCAGAGCAAAAGATAATAAATAAAAAATTTAATAAATTTGCAATTATTTCCATTAAAGCAGCTAACTGGCATTTATTTCTCATTAATTTTCTAACTTGGAAATATATTTATTAATTAAAGTACGCTTTAAAAAATGGAGCTGGAAAAGCAAACTAAATAAATTAAAAAATTGTAAAATAATTAAAAATCAAATATAAAGTCATGGAACTAACCCTACATTGACAAATGTGACTATATCTTATGATTTCTATTAAAGTAAAAGTTTACTGATCTAGTACGAAAAAATATCGATTTGATGACTTTTGATAAATGTAGTGAAATAGAAAAATCACCAGCACTTAATCAGGGAGAACAGGGTCGGAGCACCTGTAGATAAATATTCATATATAATGCATTCAAATGCAGAGGAAACATTATTTAAATTTCAAATGTAGATATTTTTACACCAACAGAATTCATTCAAGATAGTGAAGTTCATAAATGAAGGCTTGCTCTGAATTTATAATTTGAGTTTTTAATAATTTAAAGATGTTGTTATTCATTTAATTGGTAATTGTAGATTTCAGCTAAGTCAATCTATCAATACATTTTTTTTTTTTTTTTTTTTTTGAGATCTAGGAATACAGTCTAGGAGCACAGTAATGTTTGAAAGGTTATAAGTTTTGCAGGTATCACAAAATTAAGGATTTAACATTCAATATAAGATACATATCCAATTATCATAATCATCGTAACACTACTGCTATCCTGGGCCCTAACCTAACAAAAATAAAAGTACGTTTTGTCTACACCAGTGGTTCTCAAACTGT
>JABUQX010091429.1:12500-27500 GCA_015478945.1 Trachelipus rathkii | reverse complement strand
GGTCAGTTGTATCCGCTTGCTGAGAAACAGACATGTGCCGAGAGGCAGGTTAAAACACTTATTTATGCACGATTTCTGAGACGTAGGGTAAGGTGGGTAGAGCCAATGCGAGGTAAAGTGGCCCATGCTATTTTTTCTAGATAAATAAAATGAATCACGGAAATGGGTGGCACCACTGTATACGCCTTTAAGGGATACTCAGTGTTTGTATTGATGTTGAGTTGAGAGGTGTGTTTCGCGATGTTATTTTTTTATGTTTTTTTTTTATTTTTCTTCCTAAAAGTATTTTATAGCCGTAGTACATTAGTTTTATACCCAGCTTGTCTTTCTTCATTGTTTTTTTTAACCAAGTCTTTACAAACTTGAACGTATTTTCAATATTTTTATTGAAAAAAATCGATACTGATGACATATTATTAATATATTTAAGTTTATGCATAAAATAGGAATGAGGTAAAGTGCCCATCTAATCATGGGGCAACTCGCCTATATGGGCGCTTTGCCCCACCAACACAATTTAACACCTTTTCACTACAACCGAGTCGGCACATATCTGCCCCCCTTCTTCATATTTCCTAGAAAGAATTTGAGAAATTCTCTTATGGAAGGTGCCCCACCGCAATCTAAAGGTGAATGTAGCTCAAGTGGATGGACGGATGTTGATCTATTTGTGAAATGGTTGCAGCATTTTGTTGCATTCGTCAAATCTTCTACAACGTCCCCCAAATTGATTATTATGGATGGACATCACAGTCACAAGAGCTTAGCTGCAATAAACTATGCTCGTGAGCATGGCGTCGAAATGTTAACGCTTCCTCCTCATTCAACCCATAAAATGCAACCTCTCGATTGTGCTTACTTTAAATCTCTTAAAGCGGCGAGTGCTGATAACTGGATGATTTCCAATCCAGGGCAAAGAATGTCCATTTACAATATTGCTAGCGTGTTTGGGACTTCATTCATGAGGACAAATACTGCTGAGAAGGCAGTGAATGGTTTCAAAATTACCGTACTATGGCCATATCATAGAAATATATTTACAGAAGATTTTTTGCCAACCAATCATACCGAAGAAAATATGCCAGAGAATATTATAGCTACAAACAGCGATGCTAATGTGACAGCCTCAACTAGTGGCTTAGCCTCTACTAGTGGTTTAGCCTCTACTAGTGGCTTAATACCTGCATCATCTATAGAAACTGAAGCTATTGTACCCCTAATTCCTTCTAAAAGTAAAGGCTCGCCGAAATCTTCATTAAAAGAACAGGCACAAGACATTGTGAATACTATCAGCCCATTTCCAAAGATACTTAAAGCAAGGAAACGTTGTAGAACTGCTGAGTCGGCATCACACATTACATCTACTCCAGTTAAAAATGATATGGAAAAGAAAGGAATCATGAAAGGTAAATTAGGAAAGGGTAAAGGCAAGAAAAGCTTACTAACCAAGACATCGGTTAAAAGGAAATTAAATGCTTCTTCAGATGAATCAGATAATGAAGAATGGCCTTGCTTAGTTTGCTGCGAACCATTCTCAAAAAGTAAGCCTGGGGAAAAATGGATTCAATGCCTTTCGTGCAGTAACTGGTCACACGAGGCTTGCACAGCTGGAGATACAAGATACATCTCCCCAATTTTGAATAAAATAAGAGAAAAATTTTTTTTTTTTTTTTTTTTTTTTAAGTCACTTATTTTTTTTTGTCATATAAAAGGTTTTTATATTTTTCTTATTTAGATTTATATCCAAAAGGAATATGTATTTTTATAATGGAATTAAAATTTTGTTTAAAACTTTATTTATTTATCATTTGTTTTCTTTCATTTTAATGTATGAAAAGAACTATTTTTAATTAAATTTTACCGTGATTATACTGTATGAAGTTAAAGTGTACAAATTAAATGAAGTAATTTTTAAAGAGGGCAAAGCGCCCATGTTGTAGGCGCACTGCCGTTCTGTGTGGGGCACTTTCTAGGGTAGGGGGCAAAGTGCTTTTCTGAACAATAAATAAAAATCGATTTTTACTCGAAAACTGTGATGGAGAAGAGCATACTTTTGTGGAAATATAAAGCTTTAATTAAACATTTCTTATGAACTTGAAAAATTAAAATTAAGATTTGAAAAAGTCTTTTAATTCAATTGAATAAGTTCGTCTGGGGCGGGCTGCCACTTACCCTACTTTTGTTTGGGTCGGAGTCGTGACACTTACAACTAGAACAAGGACGTTAGATCGTGGCGGCGGAGATTGAGGTGTTGAGGTTGATTAGTGGGGTGACGGCAGAAGAGAGGATGAAGAAAGGATCTGAAGATACAGAGAGGAAGTTGGGGGTAGATGCGGTGAGGATTTGGATCGGAGACACAACTGAGATGGTTATGAACACATATGAAGGATGGATGAAGATAGATACCCGGCCAAGATTTTATGCATGGCAGCCTGCAGGTAAGAAGACCGGCGGGACGACCAAGGAAAAGATGGAAGGATGGAGTGGCGGCGGTGGTGGCGAAGAGGTGGACGCTGGATCAGGTGGAGGAGCATCGACTGTACGAAGAGAGGGTCCTGTGGAGAAGCATTGCAAACGACAGGGGATGACCCTACACGGAGGCGCTTGGTGAGACAGAATTATATGATATATATATATATATATATATATATATATATATATATATATATATATATATATATTTATATATTATATATATATATATATATATATATATATACTATATATATTATATATATATATATATATATATTGTATATATATATATATATTATATATTTCGCGTGTAACGTCACGAATCTGAAAAAAAATCAAAAAAATAAAAAAATCAATAATCAAAATGATTTTTTCTAAAAAAATCATAAAATTCCCCAACCCTGCTAAATAAGTTATTATCTTACTTAACCTAAGCAACTAAATTATACTAATTAAAGATTACTAAATTTTTGAATTATGAGAAAAAGTCGCCTACGTCTATGGGATTTCGAGCACAACAAAGAAATAAATAGCATTCTGGCACTACTAAAGTTTTTTTCCAAAGGTGTCGGGCTATTTGGAAAAAAAACATATATATATACTATATATTATATATATAATATATAATATATATATATATTTATATATTATATATATATATATATATATATATATATATATTATATATATATATTATATATATACTATATATATATATATATATATATTATATAATCTAATATATATATATTATATATATATATATATATTCTATATATATATATATTATATATATATCTATATATATATATATATATATATATATTATATATATATATATATATATATTATATATATTATATTATATGCTTATATATATTATAAAGAGACAGTAAGAAGAAGCAGAATCCAATCTAGAGTGTCCATTCAACCCTTAAAAATAAGATTAGATATAATTTTTATAATAATTAGTGTAATTAATGAATAGTAATTATTAAAATTATTATTCCATGGGCCTATCTAGACTGTCCAGTCAACCAACAATAATTAATAATTAAAAGCCACATTGGCCGGCTCTAGAATTGTTCCGCAGTCAATCTATTTACTTAATAATAAGATAATAATTTCAGAAGCCGCATGGGCCTATCTAGACTGTTCCAGTCAACTTTAATAATTTAATAATTAAGAATAAGAATTAAGAAGCTGCATTAACCCTCTAGAATGTAGTCAAACCATAATATATAAGAATAATCTTTAAGCAGCGCATGATCCTCTTCTAGACTGTCCGCAGTCAACGCCAAAATAAAAAATTAAATTTTAATTTTAAAAGAAGCGCTCATTGAACCCCTAGAATGTCCAGTCAACCCTAATAAATAATAAATAAGAATAATACTTAAGAAGCCGTATGGGCATGTCTATACTGTCCAAGTCAACGCAACAATAATTAATTTAAAAATAATAATTAAGCACATTCATCTCTAGAATGTCCTAGTCAACTCATAATAAATCAGAATTAATAAGCTTAAGAAAGCACTTCCCTAGCTCCTTCAACAATAAAAATTAATAATTAAGAAGCTGCATGGTCCCTTTTAGAGATTTTATATAAAATTTAATATTAAGAAGCGCATTGGCTCCACTAGAATGTCCCAGTCAACATAAAAAATAATAAATAAGAATAAAACTTAAGAAGGGGCAGCATGGGCCTATCTAGACTGTCCCAGTCACCAATATATTATATTTAAATAATAATTAGGGATTTTAGTATATCTAGAATGTCCCAGTCACTCATAATAAATAAGAATATACTTAAGAAGCGTATGGTCATTTGGACTGGCCAGTCAATCTAAATTAATAATTGAGAAGCGCATTTCCCCCTCTAGAATGTCCCGGTCAACGCATAAAAATTAAGAATTAAGAATAATTTTTCATAATAATTATTGTAATTAATGATAGTATTTATAATTAAGAAACCATATGGGCTACTAGGACTGTCCAGTCACCACAAAGTTTATAATAAGAATATAATTCAGCAGCGCATGGGCTATCTAGACTGTTCCAGTCAACCCATACACTTAAAATTAAGAATAAATTATTCCTTATTATTAATATTATGGAGGTTGACTGGGACAGTCTATATAAGCCCATGTGGCTTCTTGAATTATTTTTCTATTTATTAATTATTTATGGATTGACTGGGACATCTAGAGGGGCCAATGCAATTTTTATTATTATTCTAATTATTAATTATTCGCTGTTGACTGGGAACGTCGCTAGGTAGGCCCATGTGGCCTCTTTAATTATAAATACTATTCAATTAATTACATAATTATTATTAAAAATTATTCTTAATTCTTATTTTTACGGGGTTGGATGGACATTCCTAGAGAGACCTATGTGGCTTCTCATTATTAATTTTTTTATTGGTCGACTGGGACAATCTAAAAGGACCATGCGGCTCTTAAGTATTATTTCTATTTATAATGAGTTGACTGGGACTTTCTAGAGATCCATGTGCCTTAATTATTATTTTTAATTATTAAATATTATTGTCGACTGGGACAGTCTACATAGGCCCCATGCGGCTTTTTAGTATTTTTTTATTTATTATTTTTATTATGGGTTGACTGGGACATTCTAGAAGGGCGCAATGCGGCTTCTTATTATTATTTTAATTTGGTTAACTGGTCAGTCTAAATAGGACCATGCACCTTCTTAAGTATTATTCTTTATTTATTATGAAGTGTTGAGCTGGGAGCATTCTAGAGGGGGTCATATGCGGCTTCTTATTATTATTTTAAACTATTTAAATATTATTACATAATGGATAGTCTGATAGGCCATACTGGCTTCTTAATATTATTCTTATGTACTATTTATTATGGGTTCGCTTGGGAATTCTAGAGGGGCAAGTCGGCTTCTTAATTTTTAAAACTTTTATTGGTTGACTGGGACCGTCTAAATAGGACATGCGGCTTCTTAAGTATTTTCTTATTTATTATGGGTTGACTGGGAGATTCTAGAGAGGTTAATGCAGCTTCTTAATTATTATTCTGATAATATTAATAATCTGCCTTAACCTCTCTAGAATGTCCCAGTTCAACCATAATAAATAAGAATAATACTTAGAAGCTGCATGATCCTTTTAGACTGTCCCAGTCAACAATAAAAATTAATAATTAAGAAGCGCATTCGCCACTCTAGAATGTTCCAGTCAACCCATAATAATAATAATAAGATAAGTAATAATACTTAAGAAGCCGCATAGGCGTATCTAACTGTCCCAGTCACCAATAATAATATATAGTAATTAATTAATTAAAAATAATAAATTATGAAACCGGCATCAGTAAATGGTAATGTCCCAGCCAACTCATAATAAATAAGAATACATAACTTAAGAAGTGCATGGGCTTGTGTATTCCATAAAAAATTAAATAAATTAGAAAAAAATTCCTCTAGAATGTCCAGTCAACTCATAATAAATTTCAAAAAAATATAAAAACGAATAATACTTAAGAAGCGCATGGGCTATCTAGACTGTCCCATCAACCAATATAATTAATAATTATAAATATAATTAAGTATATCCGCATTGACCCTCTAGAATGTCCCAGTCAACTCATACAATAAATAAGAATAATAGTTTAGGAAGCCGCATGCTCCTTTTTAGACTGTCCCAGCAGTCAACCAATAAAAATAATAATTAAGAAACGCATTGGCCATCTAGAATGTCCCAGTCAACCCATAATAATAATAAATAGAATATACTTTTAAGGACCGCATGGGCTATTAGAAACCTTACGCACTAATTCTTATCCTCAAAGGCCAAAAATCTACTTCTTCGTTGCTTTACGTTGCGCCTCTCCAGAATATTATGTTATACAGGTTTTTCAGGTGATATATAAGTACATTGGTGATCTAATTAGCTTCACCTGAATTTGTTTGTTTTAAAGTTTTTTTTTGCCTTGAATAAGATCTAGATAGTCCATAGATAATCTGCCTTTTGTTTTTAGTAATCTATCATTAAAAATCCTAGTTAGGGTAAATTTGATTGTAAGGAAGGTAAAGAGAATAGAGATCGGTTGGAATCAATATTTGAAAAGAAATGAAGAATTTTACCTCTATACCCGCCTTTACAATTTTTTGTTAAACCTTGATTACTTTTATTACTCACTAAATAGTACCGCTTTTGAATTATAAGTAATTCCACAATTGTCGCGCAAGACAATGTGTTTTTAGTGAAATTTAGTGAAAAAATGGATACCTCATGTAGACAAAATATAAATTCCGCTAAAACTAATAAATTAAAATCTGTATATAGCAAATAGTTTATAAATCCTAAAATAAATATCTATATCCTAGAATAAAATTACTAAAATAAGCAAATAGAGAGAATTATGTGAAGTAATATAATTAGTTTTTATATCGCTCCACTGAAGAGTTGCAATGAAAACATTTGCAATTAAAAGAATTAATTTTTTACAAATCAGATAAATTCCTGCGAAGGAATTCTTGACACTTGACAGCAGCCTGTCTAAGTGGTCTTTCTTTGACTGAATTGAGCTGAGAAATTTGATTCTGTTGAGAGTCATTGAGGTGAATTTATACATGAAGTTGAAGGTTGTACATCTACAATAGCAGTATCACTATTACTTTGAATACTGAATTTGAATTTGAGGGATCAACTTGATCTGTATTTTCATTTGGCGATTGGCCATCTGAATTGGAGAGATCACTGCTTGCTTCAGCATCAGTTTCTCCAGCGGAGACAGAGTGGTAATTGATATCCATGGTAGAGATGACCATAGAATAGTGACAGTTTTGTCATCTCCTTTTTTAATACACACTCCTGATCTTATCGTTATCACCAACAATGATTCTAGAACTCTGCCCAAAAAGCCAGAAGGGTCTAGCTTATTAGGTGTTGGTGTATGCAGAACTATATCTGCGCACCTTAAATTCTGTTGGTCCACTCTGACTGATAGAGATTTTACTAGTCCTGGCGCAACATTTAATAGATAAGACTCTCACATAATTCGCTGAAAGTCTCAAAACTCTACTGAGCAGTTAGAGTTATGGAAGTCTTGGTGTGAGGGAGGAAGTTTTTTTCATATTGGGGTGGAAACTTTCATTGTATGAGGTTTGAATGCTATCATAAAATATGATTTGAGTGAAAATAACTTCCAAATTCATTATTATCCAGAGGTTAAAGGTTTTGAATTGATAACATTGGTGATATTTGAAATTACTTGTTAACAGTTGAAAGTAAGTTAAGGTTGCTTTACCTATAGTTTTATAGAGAAATCCCTTAACTGTTCGTATCATTCTCTCAACCCACCCAACTGGAATAGACTGGAATCCTGTAATGTTTGATGTTATTGATACGCAAATGTTCGGAGAAACATATCTGAAGATAAGATTCTAACAGTATATTTTCACCTTGTATTTGAATATTCTGGCATTATCTGAGTACAGATTGGACGGTATGGCATATATATTTGTGAAACGTTTGAATATGAAGTAAAAAAGGATTCAGGTGGACATATCTGGAAGACATTAACCATGATGCTCTGATATTAGGCAGTGAAAATTCATAGATACTTTTTTGAAATTCTTATCATTATCTTATCAACGAGCTGCTGTAAAGTGCCACACAGTTATGTCAAAAGGACGCACAAATTAACTCTATGATGAGGAAGATTAGTCAATTTTTGGATATTTAAAGGGTATACTGTTAATTTTTTGCATACTATAAGTCTGACAAAACATTTTTTACGCTGCTGGCCTTGGTATCCAGAAGCATGGATGCTGATGATATATATGATAGTGGTTTGATACTATCCAGTAGTGTGGATTCCATTCCATATAGACTAGAAAGTGCTTCATTTATTATATTAGATGGATGAATGAGGATTACCCCTTGCGAGAATTGGATTTTATCACTCATCATTATATAAAGTGTATTGGCATCTCATCACGTTTGGATCGGCATTAGGCTTATCATGTATGAATAAGTTAAGTTGATTGACAGGTGGAATTTCATCTTTTTTAGGATTTTGAGAAATTAATATCTCCTTCGAAACCAAGCCTGCTGCATTATTCACAATAGAGTCGGGCTTTTCTGAGTAAATCTTATGCAGCGCTTTAAGCACTGCTGCTAATCGAATTTGAATATTTTTTGAGAAGTTCACTTTATCAAGCCTTAATGCACTACTTGAGTAATTTAATGGTAACAAAGACTGAGAAACAACCACAGATGTGTTATAATTGTAAAGTCTTTTCCTTATTTGCCTCAGACAAACATTTAAGTTACTAATAGGCATTGAGATTGTCTCCACCACTCAGAATCAAGAAGGACCTTAGCCATTAATGGCAATTTTTAAGAGAAAGTCGAGGTTGTTAACACTTTCTCTTGTAATCAGTCTTGCTGGTTTTAGCAGTATTGATGTAGCATAAGAAATGGATACTTTTTCTCAACTTGAATTTTGATTTGATAAATTTCTTTGAGCCTATTGTTTACAATATTTTTTATTTTTTGGCCTTTTCCTTCAAAGGCTTGTAAAGGCAATTCTGAGGTTTCGAAGAAAACATTCGTTTATGTTTTAGGAAATGTGAACTTTGTGAAGTTTCCGCCCACATTACTATGTTAGCCCTTAATTTATAAGAACACAGACAACAACTCTAGAGGGCAAGCTCCTAGATTTGGAGGGGCGCATCCTGGCCTTTGAGAATTATTAAATTAGAACTTGACCTATACATCTAAAGCGACAGAAACATAACAAGATGAAGAAGCTCACAAATACGAATAAAGAGTTTGGGAGAAGGTGAGAAAGCCACACCTGTTCAATTTTCAATATTTGTAATTCTTTTAAATCTGAACGATTAGTGGAAGACAGGAAACTAATAACATCAGCAGGTTTGACCTTTTCATTCCAATCTGAGACTAAATTGCATATTATCCTAATTACCATAACCGACCTCTGTAAAGTTCGGGTAAAAAGATATCTTAAAGATCAAAACGCTTGGACAAAGGGCATCAAAGCTGCTTTTTCTATTTGCATACATTTATATGACATTTTGCCCGCCTTAGTTCTTCACTCTTCCATTGTATAGAGGAGTTCATAAAGATATCCAAGAACTTACTCTCTGATTCTGATGTTGTAACGCTTATTTCTTACCCTCTTCCTTCAGATTAGAAGTTTCTCTTACATTGATCGATATTATTAGAGTCACCAACTTATAAGATGGAGCCACTAGTCTCCTCCATCTCTTTTGGCTTTGTGCCACTTCATTAATCTGCAGTCTCTTTTAATGTTACTATATCATTGCCCACCTTAATAATTAAATTCATAACAAATAAATTATTTAATAGAATCTGAGTAGCATGCATCATCAACATCCCAATAAGATGAGCGTCAGTTGTTGTCTTAATTGCATCCTAATTAGGAGGATAATGACACCAGCGTGAGGATGTGCAAACTCAACACAATGGTTGAGTATCGATAAGCCTTTTAATTGACCATTACTTTTCAAAAAAAAAGCAAAGCGATTGCGGTCTTCGATAGATTTCAACTTAATCTGAAGGAAGGCTTGCTTTATATCTGATACATAACAAACTGATTTTGATCTGAACCGAATTAAATTGACGCACAAGGAGGAGCATAAGAATCTGGTCCGCAGTATAGGCTGCTCCATTTGAGATGGTTAAAGAATTAGTTTTTAAGGAGAAGACATGTTAACAGCAGGCTTGACCCTTTTGTGTGATTACTTCAGTGTTCATACCCAAGTATTGCATAGCGCGGTCTGTGAGGAATCCAAATATATTTTTGTTCATACTCAGCGGACATAACACTGAATCTCTCTAATTAATCCCACTCAGCTAATTGTTGCTGAAGACTCTATACTATTGATTAGGCTTTTAATAAATCTTACTTTCCAATTTTTTATGAACTCTATTAAGCAATGCAAGAGCAATGTTATATGTTGTATGGCAACTAAGTAGTTGATAGTTCTATCTACATTATAGTAATAGAAACTATATGGGATTCCCATCTTTAATTCGTGAATATATGTAATAGGTAAACTTTTCAATAATCTTCGAGTTTATATATTATTCATCACGCTTTCTATACCGCTTAGGTCTATTATTTGAAATGTTTTTAATGCCTGTGCTCACTAATACATCAGAATTACTTATGTATGTGGCTTCACCATAAGGTATAAATAAGATGTCACGGATTTATAGACTGCATTAAACGCACTTAAGTATGGTTAACTGCAATTGAGGTTTTGATTTAGATTTTGATTCTTTGATTCTATCTTCATTTTGAGCAATTGACGGTGGATTTGAACTCTTATTTGATTATTGTTAATTTAAAATTTAGATCCTAATTTTCCAAATGGAATATATTGATCCAAATACGCAAAGATGGGACACCCATCAGAATCAACTTTAGTTGAGGAGAAATCTTCGTATTTAAATCTCAATGTCAATTAAAACAAACAAAAAGATACTAAAAAATCTCTTTAAAGATACATTCAAAAGATTTACTTGAAGATCTATTGAAAGATTTATCTTCTTCGTTGAAAACAAGAGAAAAAAACGAAATTTCTCAACTTAATTTAAGATCCTTCCTCACAAACCAAAAGAGCGAAGGGTGAACCAGACTGTGTCCATATATACATCAAGCACTAGTCTCTGTTTCAAAGTGGCGGATGCAGAACAACTAAAGAAGTATTTTATATCGTGATTGGATGCTTTGATGATTCTCTCAGATATATTGACGTTTGTCAGCACTCTTTTTAGACAGGTAGGACGCGTCTGTGAGCCACAGTCCGACTTAGCGCATCGAACTGAAGCCGAACTTTACCCTACCAATCCTTATAGTAATTGATGGCAACAATATTAAATTGTTGGTGGCTTTGCTAAAGGCTAAGACAGTCAGGTTGGTTGAGGGTGGAACTTCGTTCCTTTTTGCTTCCCGAAGAGCTGTAATGATGGACTTCTTTTATTTGCAAACTTGGCATAAAAGAAAGTTGCTCCTCGTCAGGACAGTGATCTGCAGTATGTTTAGTATTGAACATTTGGGGCATAGATTTATTTCATTACACCTAATTCTTAACTCATTGGTTTGATAAACATTGCAATTGGTCCATTCAGGATGACGTTGGTGAAACAAACGTTATCATGATTTTGAATTACTTTGATTTTTGGATGAGTGGATAATGCAATACTATGAGAAGCTTCTTTACACCAACTTCATTAGTAATGAATTTTGAAATTATGCGAAGGCAGAATTGGAATCAAGGCCTATTACTTGATTTTAGGACTCATTCGTCATTTCATTTTCATTTTATTTTTTTAATTTAAAATTAGTTTTATATCCGAAGTATTTATATTTTTAATTTTTGAATACGTATTATGGGGAGGGACTTGATTGAAATTTTGACTTTTAGTTATGATTTGACGGGTTTTTAAAATATTTTGATAACTTCATTATAACTATCGAATATTTGATTCAAATCAGGGTAATTGGTATTCAACTTTGCGAGTAATCTCCTTTGCTACCACATTAGGTAATTTTGATAAATACTATGTGGCTAAGTACTTACTAATTCAGTAGCCTGCTGCAAGACTATTTGGGTTATAACTCTCAAGTTCATATTTTAATGTTCTGATATCATTTAAGTAAACGCTAGTCGCATTTAGTATGTTGGGGTCAAATATGGTTTTAAAGTATATAAATTTTTTTTATGATTTCAGTATGATGAATTTTTCGTCTAAAAACTTTGTCTAAAAGCCGTCCTTATTATAATTCTTATACTAATTATAATAATAATTCAACCGAGTCAGCATATCTTTATTTATTTTTAAGGCCCCCCACCCCCTCCTTTTACATAATTTTTTGTAATCTAAGGAGCTGCTAAATTTGAAATGAAGGTTTTAATAAGCAACTTATCAGTTTCATTGCCTCAAAGAAACCACAATCTATAGCTTCTAAGAACAGATTCACTGAAATGAGAGCAAGAATTTTTGGAGGGTTGTAATTTTGTTTCCTCTTTAAAATTTTAATTCACTATTTTGATTTAAATGAGCACATTGTATGAAATGCTTGACTCAATTCTTATTCTCCATGAAACTGCAGTGAATGGGGAGTCACGCTCATTTTATCATTATTATATTCTTTCTATATTTGTATCTTTGTTTACTATCTTTTACTAGGCTCTAACTTCTGCTATGTGTGATTCTCTTTCACTTATAATCTCGCTCTTCTCTTTTATTATTATATCTATACGTGCTTCCCTCTCTATTTGTTACCAAGATATATATATCTACTTGTGCTATTCGAGCGGAGTGAATGGGCATTGAACTCTATCGCTTTTAGATCTTCTTGTTACTCTATCATCGAAGGATATTGATTATCTTGAGGTACAGACATTTTCGTTCATGGAACATTTGGAACGATAGAATGACCAAGGAAATTATGAGGACCTTTTGACATTGATTAAAGTTATAGGATAGTTTACCAGTCATAGAAGATAGCCATAACTAAACATAACCCAGGACTAAATTTAGTTCTGAGTTTCGAGGATTTGGTGAAAGGGTGCTATTAGCACAAAAAAAATTTGAAGTTGAAAAGTGCATCTAGGCCTATAAAAATGGCGCCTACCTTTGCAAATTCTGGTAATTCTTTGAATGGAAATTGAATGAGTTTTATACTGAGGCCGTTTACACTGCGCATTAAATATTTATCTTGATATGTTCTGATATATCGGCTTCATTGAAAAGGATTTTTATATGAAGACACAGGACACGTTAAAGGAGGGCAAACATCCATTTCTTTAGAGGTCTGTGTGGATCTTACCGTGCCTCAGAACACTCAGAGATACCTAAAATGTTAATTTGAGCTTGAACATATTTTTGAGGAATTATACGCAGCGGGATTCAGCATCGAGACTAGGCGCTTATCTATCGCAGCTCAACTGATTTGGATATTGCTTATCTTAAATGACTCATATTCAAGATTTTGAATTAAACTACGCAGCTCGCATGCGTATGCTTTTCTAGGCTGAGAATACTTACGCAGTCACGCAATAAAAATCTCCATGAACCCAGATTAGACTGTCTAGATGGCCCGGCGATTGGTGCTTCTAGAATGTTTCGCCTTCTAGATACGCGTATCTAATATTTTGCATATGTTGCAAATAAACTTAATTTAAATGATATTTTGACTAATAATATCTGACCACAAATTATCGAAGAACTGCTATAAGCTTCGGAGGGTTAGGTTGATTTTAATTTGCAATATTGCTAGCACGAGTATCAAGAACTTGCAACAAATCCGTTCGTTAAGACAATATAGATTACACAATTGAGCAAAAAAGTCATCTAATCTAAAGCAGATTAAATTACAAAAAAAAATCTTTGAAAGATATAAGGTTTTAAAAGGTGATATATAAGTACAATTGTGAATCTAAATTAGCCTTACCTGAATTTGTTGTTTTCAAAGATTTTTTTGCTCTTTGAATAAGATCTAGATATAGTCCATAGATAACTCAGCTTCCTGGCTCATGGATCGTGGAACTGCAAATCATAGTTATTTTAAATTTGATTGGTGAGAAGGTAAGAGAATAGAGATAGGTTGATAGTGAAAATATTTGAAAAGAAATGAAGAAATTTACCTCTATACCCTTTTTACATTTTGATTAACTTTGATTACATTACACAAACACGACTAAATAGTACCGCTTTTGAATTATAAGTAATCCCACAATTGTCGCAAGACAATGTGATTTTTAGTGAAATTTAGTGAAAAATGGATACCACTGTAGACAAAAATATAATTCGGCGCTAAAACTTAATCATAAATACTGTATATAGGCAAATAGTTTATAAATCCTAAATAAAATATTATATCCTAAAATAAATGACTATAAGTTGCTTTACGTTGAGCCCTCTTCAGCATATCTATGTCTTTTTTAATAATGGTGCTAAAATTGTAGACAATATTCAAATACTGGCCTAACATTTATACGACATTATAAAAAAACAATATATATAATTAGTCTGCATGTGGCATTAATTTTGATTTTTAACTAGGCTAGCTGCTGGGTTCAAAATCTTACATGGAACAATGAAACGGACCTCTAAAAATGTTACAGACTTAGGGTTACAATGCCAATAGTTTTGGAGGATTTGAATTTTATGAAAATCTTATCTGATATATAGTTTATTTTATTTCTTATTTCTTGAAGGTTAAAGTAAATTTATCATATAATAATAAAAAATATAAAAAAAAATTAAAAAATCAAAAAATGCAAGCTTCATTAAATCAATTTATCATAAACCATAATTTTTTTATCAAAAGAGCAGTAGTTTATATTTGTTACATCATTACTATAAGAATTTGTAGAGGTAAAGTTTCGGCTTCAGTTGACAAACTCAATATATCTGTAGAGAGAATTCAAAGCACTCAAAACGAAAAAAAAAACCTTTTAGGTGTTACCACCGCACTTTGGAAGAGA
>JABUQX010091429.1:0-7500 GCA_015478945.1 Trachelipus rathkii | reverse complement strand
TTATTTATTATTATATTATTATTATTTATTTATTCATTATTATTATTATTATTATTATTATTAATTATTATTATATTATTATATTATTAATATATTTTCATATTATTATTAGATTATTATATTATATTATTATTCATTATTATTTATTATTATGATTATTATTATTATTATATTATTTTAATTATTATATATTATTGATTATTATTATTATTTATTATTATTATTATTAATTATTATTATATTATTAATTATTATCATTATTATTATTATTAATTTTTTGTTTTTTTTCCCTTTCGCGAGGTCCGTATCCCCTTACATGCTTTACTTATCACATCCTTTAAATTCGGAATAGTAAAAGCTACATGAGTGGACTTGGTCATTTTTGACGAATCGTTCGTTATTCATTTATGGTTTTTACATATGACGGAATATAATTTATCGTGCTTCAACGATCGTTGAAGAAGTTGGGGCGAAATCACATATGCAGTAACATAATATTATTTAAGAAATCTTGTCTTCTTTTTAAAAATATAAAATAATAATAACGAATATTGTGAAAATTAATATTATTATAATCTTTTTTTTTATGTATTAATAAAAGCTAATTTAAATCTTTATCAGATCTTTAATTTTTAACTATTAAGTTAACTAAATAATTTTATTTTATTTCCGATCAAAAAACTTAGTTTTTCCTAATATTCAAAACACAAAAATAATTCAAAACACAGCTTGAACCAAAGAGTCATAAACGTGATCTCTTTGTGACTTCTTCACTTGCCTTCAACTCGTGAATCCTGAAGAGCATTTATTTTGTCGGCCTGGAAGACGGCATACGACCTCTTTGTAGGTCAGCTCTCAAAAAAAAAAAAAAAAAAAAAAAAAAAAAAATAAAAAAAACTGGACTTAACCTTTCAGTGTCTGTCTTGTGGCGTCAAGAACATGGCTTTCGCCCCTAATTCTACAGCTTTCCATAACTCCAAAAATCCAGATCATTTTCTCTTCACATTTGGAGCAAAGTCTTCTGCCGCGTGGTTGCCCGATCCATTTTCCTTTCCGCATTGACAGCAGCAATTTTACTTGTATAAAGCAATACCTTAACATTGCTTCCTACAGCCCGAGATAACATTTTCGTACCTTAATATATATATATATATATCATATATATTATATATATATATATATTTAGTGATATATATATAAATATATATATATATATATATACTATATATATATATATATAAATTAATAATTATTATATATAGTATAATATATATATATATATATATATATAGAAGGAGTTGTTTGGAACCACCTCACTCATGGGCCACATGGCATTCACTCGGTGCTTCTAAGTTACAGAGCCAACCAACAAATCAAGCCAACACCAAGATAAGCACAACACATTTTGGACAAAGTTTGCCAATGAATAATAACTACCGAGTGCAAACATTGATATCGAAGCAGGGACTTAAAAACTGGTCTGATTGTTTCTTTCCAGGGAGGAATTGACCAGTTAGGAGCCTCCGTGTACATTGTCTAACGCGACGCTTCGTTGCGATTGGTTCGGTCCTGGCGGAGTTAAATTTCTTTCGTCTGTATATATATATTATATATATATATATATATAATATATATCTCTGCATTTATATAATATATATATTATATATAATATATATTATATATATTTATATATATATATAATATATACTATATATATATATATTATATATAATATATACTATATATATATATATATATATCCAAACTTACCAAAGACCCGCATGGTATCTCGAAAACTACGATATTTACAAGAAAACCAATTACATATTTTGGAATCAGCGTATGAAATTTGTATGTTAAATGGATTTTTTTAAACTTGTTTTTCATAGCCTCGAAAGCTACTATAGTGGTACAAGAAAACTAATCAATATATTTTTGGAATCAGCTATGAAATTGATGCGAAAATGTTTTTTTTGTTAGTCCTGGTAGCCCGCACCTCCGTATGACAATCCAGTCCCCTTCGCTCTCTATCTCTTCTTCTCCACTACCAAGATACCTCGACACTTTGCATCTCTTGCCGCTCCGGCGCAACTGGATATTCTCTTTCAGCTAAAAAAAATTAAAATTAAAAAAAAAAATAAACTCCATACAATCCTTCATATGTTAACTTATAATTATTAGTTTTCTTGTACCATCGTCTAGTTTTCGAGATATCAAAAAAAAAATAATGGAAAGACCAATAAAAATCCATTTTCCATGGACAAATTTCATACGGCCGATTTCAAATATTGTTGAATAGCCCTCTTGTACCCTTACTCTAATTTTCGACATATCATCAGGGTAGCTTTTGTAAGTCTTCATATTATAATATACTATCCATTATATATACAGTATCTACTATTATCTATATATACTCTATCACTATATAATTATAATTATATATATATATATTCCTTATATACTCTAACTAGAATAATATACTATATATATAACTAGGAGCGACTATTTATGCAGATCAGTTACAGTTGATTAAATATACTAGTATATATATAAACATATATTATAATATATATATATAGCTATCTATAATATATATTATATATATACCTATACTATATATATACCATATTACTAGTAGATCAGTACTACACCTATATTATCATATATATATCTATTCACTTGCCCTATACGGCGCCCCTCTATTGGGGGTCCATGTAATCTCCAGAACCCAGCGACCTCCACCGGCGAACACAGCGTCTCTTCAGGGAGGAAATCTGATGAAGGATCGTTAGGGTGAGTTAGGGCCATCTTAAAAGAGGTGGTGATTCGGTTGTTTCTGCTCATAATTAGGCATCTTCGTCAGAATGTGAGAGGTTGGTCTTGGAGTTAAACTGTGCCGATTCTTGGAGTCTGGGTGATGCCCAGATCTCATCTAGATAGTGAGATTTGCATCTCACGATGCATGATTGTATCTTCAGTGGTGATCAAGGTTATAGATGATTTATCGGCAGAGGCTGACATTCTGTTGGAAAACAGCCAGGCTTCTAGTTGGTTTAGGTAAGCCTGTGGAGTTATAGCTAGCGGTGAAAGAGTCTGTATGGTTTATTTTTATATTATCTGCATAAGGTATAAGGTGAATTGAGATTTGAGGGTGGGTGTAGCTTAAAGAGTGTGAACAGAACGGGGACAGGATGGCACTGTAACCACTCAATTTTGAAAGATACCTTATCAAAAATCGTTGGTTTGTTTCTGAAAACCTTTTGCAGTGTTGGTAAGATAATAGATTGCTAGCCAATTTTTTATAATATTAGGAAGGGGTGTTTAGGATTTTTTGGATGAGAATGTTTGGGTACTGTGTCGAATCCTTTACTAATGTCCGTGACTAGATAGCACTTGTCTGATGGGAGAGTTTGCCTTAAGCCTTATGATGTTTTGTGATGTTTGTTAGTGCTGTTGAGGTTGAGTGTGATTTTTTGAAGCCATGTTGTTGATTTGGGGAGTGAATAGCGTGGCTAATTTTGGTGAGAATGATCTTTTCCATTAGTTTACAAAGGGATAGGGAGGATATGGGTCGATATTGAAGAGGGGAGGTGGGTCTTTTCTGATTTTTAATATGGCATATTATGCTTTTCCAGAGTGGGGATGTAGTGAAGGTGGAGACAGTTGTAATTTTGTAATGATGAAGATAGCAGTTGGACCAAAGTGTTAATATGTAGAAACTTCCCTCGCTGCCCAAATTCGTCCAGGACAACAGAAGCATTTACTTCCCCTGTCGGACTAGCTGGGGCCCACAAAAGAAACCTGTGACATCACTGAGTGCTGCGACCTCTGGCCCACCCGGCCAGGGTGGCGACTTCCTTGCCCTCATGGTAGTGCCCATAGCGGTGATCAAGGTGGAAAGATATATATATATATATATATATATATATATATATATATATATATTATATATATATATATATATATATATATATATATATATATAATATAATATATATATATATATATATAATATATATATATATATAATATATTATATAATATAATATATATATATATAGTAGTATTGCCCCGTCCGGAGCTCCTCCACCCTTTTCGATATGAAGAATAGAATACTTGCTTAAACTGAATATTAATCTAGTAGGGATAAGGACAAAGGCCTGAATATTTCAAGTCGGCAGAATGAATTTTGAGGGGGGTCACCCCCGAGGGTGGACGCGATATTTGCGCTTATGCCTTGTGGCGTGATCTGCGTGGTGAGTAGGCCTAACAAAACGTTGGGCGACCGAGCACTTGTGAGGTCAAACAGAACCGAGGTCTGTTTGACGACAGACACACGACTGACGCGCGCGTGCAATACACATACACATTATTTATATTAATATCAGATGAAGATGTGGTTTCAGTAAGGAAATCGAACTGAGTCGAAAAACGATTCCTGTAAGGAATCGTTTTTACGCACTCCGACTCTTTCCGCCATGGTTGCTTAGAAGTATGCGTTGAGTATCTATCTATGTAACTTGTTTATGAATGGAGTTAAAATTTGGAATTTTATCACCAAAGTCATTTTTGGAAAGAGCGGGAAGGGAATCCCACAGTTTCCCCGAACGGGGGACCCCACCCCACCCACTTAAAAATCAAAATGCTTCGTAATGGCTAATTTCGAGATGTATGAAGTCAATGAAATCTACGAAGTCTCGTGTTAGTGTTGATTCTGATGGAATGGCTCCGCACCGGTCTGGAGCCATGCTGCCTGAGTTAAAAACAATGTATAACAACAATATTTCCTTTAAAGGTTTATCGAGTCTAGAAATAGAACTCGAATATGATTGGTTATAAGTCCGTATAGGGTGCCGTAGACCCTCCATTATGGGTCTCACTGAAAAAAGAGCCCAAGAGTGCAAAACAGAGTGCGAAGGAGAATGAAGAAGATAAAGAATGAAAAAGAAAGGAAAGAATGGAGAAGGAATCGCCTCAGAGAGTAGAAGTGACAGACCCACTGGATGCTGGCTCTGTGCGTTCCGATTTATTAAAATTGTATATATAATACAAATATTTTTTGTGCTAAATAAAATATAGGTTTATAAGGAATGTAGAGTTCGAATATGGGTGTTTGTCCCTCATGAGCAAGAAGGTAGCGTCATCAGGCACCTGGTCGATGCGGGGCGCACCCGCAGGCGCGCAAGCCAGTGCAATCCGCCGCAAAACGGGCGCGTGCGCGCGCCGAGCAGCGCGACCCGCCGGCGCATCCGCCGGTGCCGCCGCAAGCGCACCCGCCGGCGCGATCGACGCGTGCGCCGCGATCCGGACCGCGTTGCGCGAAGCCCGCAGGTGCGATCCGACACGGGAGGGTTTGCGTGCGAACAACCCCTCGCGTCATGCATTTACATCTGCGTACGAGAATGCAACGTTTTTGTTTTAACTTAATTTTTTATTTTATTTTAAACTTTTAATGTTCATAACGTAAAAATTCAGTCTATTGATTTTTTTCGTATAAATAAGTTCTTTTGAAAAAAGCGGGAATAGAAAAACAAGTTTTATTTAAGCCTTAATAACATAAGAGCAAACTACATAATCGTTAACATATAAATTTTAGCATCAAATATATTAACAAATTTTATTAAAAAACATTATTTAAAAAACATATAATGAAATAAATTACAGTATACACCACATAAATTAGACCTGATAGTTTATAGAAAACATAGGTCTTAACATATTGAAGATTATTATATTTTAAAAAAGATACTACAATAATTATTACTAAACATAAAATCTAAATGCCAAGAAAGTCAAAGAAATAAACAACATTATTTATTCTTATACACAGCTATCCATGTCCATTGCTTGAACATCGCGGGAGAAGCTGTTTGAAGATAAGACCAGAGCGCGTACCAATTTCACAGAAAGAGACTATATAATTACCAAGAATGAGGTTTAACATTAAACATACACTGTGTCACTCGATGATATTTTCCTAAACTTCTTAGCCATTGGTCGTGACATATGTGAAATGTCCACGTGCTGATATTCTTCAAGATGTTCTATTGAACCCCCTGATTTTTCATTCTTTTCATAAAGTAGGAATTTTTCAAGATCGATAGCATCAATAACTCCGGGATCCTTTGATTCGATCACATTGTGTTCGTTATATTGTGTAGAGTATACCATGTGACAAATTAATGAGTTCGTCCAGTAAATCAACTTCAACCATACGTTTAGATATTTCTTCTTGCATTTTGATAAATGCTGTAATATTTTCTTTTCCATTTATACAAACACCGTGTGAAGTGGGGCGGAAAATTCCGCTACAGTTAGGTCTCCACCAGTTACGTAAATCGATGGATTCAATATTGTTATGTAGGGAAAAAACAAGAGTTAACCTTTTTGAATCATCTTCTTCGCCGCCTTTGATCGCAACACCCCAGGAATTTGTCACAGATGATGAAATGTACTTTTCATTTATCCATGTATTAACTTCATCAAATACACGACTTAATTCTTCACATGATAGGAATAAAGGTCTGTTAGGTGGATGAGAGGAATCAGTGCAAGTAAAGTAACGCTCGCCAGTCGACTTGCGGTGGAAAGTTAAATTTACAATATTTTTAGGATGAGATACCTTCCACACTATAATATCGTTTACAAATTTATTATTCACAAGAGAAACCATGTTTATAGTTTAATGTCGGACCTTCAACTAGTGCTGAGCTTCAGCTATCCCTCTTTTAAGAAAAATGTAATCCTCTCTCACACAATAACAAAAGATGATGCAACAAACCTGTTTATACATCGCTAACCCTAAAACGGTAGCCTTAACAAGATTGAGATAGGGCGTGCTTTTATAACTAGCGTAATTTTTATGTTTTTTTTCCTTAGCCCTACAGGAATCTCTTTAATTAGCCTTAGGCTTACATTTTTAACCATTCTTATCTTTTTTCATAATTTCTCACTGGCTAAGGTGTTGTTATTCATTGTGAAAATCCTATAATTGCAAGTATTGATGTGAGGTTTGTAGAAACCTTTGTTACAAACAAATTAGTAAAAGAACTTTGGGAACTTTTAAATCAAAATAGATCAATATAACAAGTTGATAGGGGGTAGCTGATGGTGGCCTGGATTGGAGTGTGATCTATTGTCTAAATTCATCTAATGAGTAACAAACCATTTATAACATAAAAATTGCAAACCTTTTTCTATTCATTATAGCAGGTAATCAATCTTAGAATGACGTTATAAATTAGTCGGACCCCTGCTACTTGTCTGTGTTATCTGTCTACAGGTTTCTGGGAAACCTTTTATAAAAAACATTTTAAAAACGTCGAGATATTTTCGAGCAAAAGAAAGCCTGTTTTATTATTTTAAAATCATATGTTTTTTACAGTTTTAACCAAAAAAATTTTAAAACAACAAAGAGGCTATACGAATTCTTGAAGGTAATGATACTTATAAAAGCTTTCAATGGTGACCATGGGCATAAAATTTTTATAAATCCTCTGT
>JABUQX010091428.1:92500-96784 GCA_015478945.1 Trachelipus rathkii | reverse complement strand
CGTGTACTTCGTTCCGGTATTAATTTGGGTGTTTAACCGTTTTCGCATTTATCAATGAAACCTTTTCGCGTTTTTGTTTACTTCGCTTCAATATATATATATATATATATATATATATATATATATATATATATATATATATATATATATATATATATATATATATATATATAGCATATATATATATATACTCATATAAAGCAAAGCGAAATAATTAAGCGATCAAAATTTTTTGAGGTCTTCAGTTTCTTAACTTTAATTAATAAGATTAAAAAGAAATAATTAAATAAATCAATAGTATATCTTCCTCACCTTTCTCACCAAGCGCCTCCATGTAGGGTCATTCCCTGTCGTTTGCAATGCTTCTCCACAGGACCCTCTCTTCGTACAGTCGATGTTCTTCCACCAGATCCAGCGTCCAACCCCTCTTCGCCACCGCCGCCGCCACTCCATCCTTCCAACTTATCCTTGGTCGTCCCGCCTGTCTTCTACCTGCAGGCTGCCATGCATAAAATCTAGCCGGGTATCTCTCCTCATCCATCCTTCTGATGTGTCTATACCATTTCAGTTGTTGTCTCTTGATTAGATCCTCCACCGCCTCGACCCCCAACCCCTCTCTTATCTCAGTATTCCTTCTTCTATCTATTCTTGTCACCCCCACTATCAACCTCAACACCCTCATCTCCGCCACCACGATCTTACTCCTTGTTCTAGTTGTAAGTGTCCACGACTCCGACCCAAACAAAAGTACCGGTCTTAGAATCGCGGTATAAATCAGCGTTTTAACCTGTCTCGTCACATGTCTGTTTATTAGCAAGGGATATAACTGATCAACTCCTCTAGAGTAGTTCACTCTTCTTTCCTCTATTTCACCCCCCATCATTCCACTGCTGTTTACGGTAACTCCCAAATACTTAAAGTTCCTCGTATCTTTTATCCTTTCCCCACCCATCTCTATGTTTAAGTTCTCTCCTTCCCTAGCTATCTTCATCACTTCAGTCTTTCTCATATTCATCCTCAATCCCCTCCTTCGCAGCACCTCCTCCCATCTAATCAGTAATCTCTGTAACGTCTCCCTGTCTCTTGCAACTAGAGCAATATCGTCCGCATACGCCATCACAACAATCTCCTCCTCCTCCACCCCAATCTCTTGCATACACTTGTCCATATACAGGATAAACAACAACGGTGGCAACACTCCTCCCTGTCTAACACCTGTCTTCACTCCAAACCCCTGTCCTATCCCATAAGCTGTCCTAACGGCACTTTCACTTACTGTGTAAAATCACCTTATCACTCTAATCAACTTGGATTCTATCTGATAGTAGCGATCCTCGAGTGTCTCCCAAAGTTTTACCCTAGGTACACTGTCAAATGCCTTCTCTAAATCCACAAAAGCCACATACATTTTCTTATCCCACTCCCAGCTCTTTTCTATCATCGTCTTCAGAGAAAATATCAGATCCGCTGTTCCCCGTCCGGGCCTAAATCCATACTGCATTTCATTCAGCTTGTCCTCGACTCCCGTCCTGAGTCTTTTCTCCAATATCATTGCATAAAACTTCATGGCATGCGGCAGCAACGATATGCCCCTATAATTAGAACAGTCGCCCCTATCTCCCTTTTTGAACACCGGGCATATTATCGCCCTGCCCCACTCCGCAGGTACTCTCTCCACTCTCCAGAAATCATTAAACATCTTCAACATTCATCGCATGACCTCCTCGCATCGCATTGTCTCCACCGGCAGCCCATCACATCCTGGGCTCTTCCCATTTTTCATATTCCCCATTGCCACCTCCAACTTATCCATTGTTATCGCACCCTCATCCACGTTTATTCGGAGCTGTTCCTCTCTGCGTTCCGGAAAGTTCTCTTCTCCTTCCTCCTTATTATGTAACTCTGAAAATTACTCTCCCCATCTATCACTGATCTCAACAGGGTCAACTCTCAACCTACCCTCCTTATCCTCTACTGCGTGTGCAACAGTCGACTCCTGTCCTCGTAGATTTTTTGCCATGTTGTATATTAATTTCTTAGTTCCACCCATATCCTGTCTCAGTTGTTCACCGATCCTTTCCCACGCTTTCTTCATCGCTCTCCTTTTTTATGGTTTCAGCCTCATTTCTATTTACCACATATTCCGTTCTTCATCCATGCTCTAAACTTTTTGTTTTTCTCCTTTACTGCACGTGCAACTTCATCTGTCAAGCACGCAGTCTTTTTCTTTCCGGAACCCGTTCTTTTTACCCCCAGCGTATCTCTTGCACATGTTATCATTTTTTCTTTAAAACACTCCCATTCTCCTTCTACATCTACAACATTCTCTTCTTCCTCTGGTATAATATCACGGACTCTTTCTGCAAAAGCCCTTTTTACTTCATCCTCCTTTAATCTCTCCACTGCTATCCGCTCTCTCGTTACCATCTTCGTTGGTAACGGGTTTTTTAGATTTAATATCCCCACCACCAAACAATGGTCCGAATCCAGCGACACTGATGGTATACTTTTCACGTCTCTTACCACCGTCCTGTTATTAATTAGTAAAAGGTCAATCATTGACTTATCCGTGTAATCCTCAACAATACTATTCTACCTGTACCAGGTTCATTTATGCGAGTCCCTATGCGCAAAATATGTATTCATCACTGCCAACCTATTGCTTACCGCAAAATTCAACAACCTCTCCCCCTCCGCGTTTCTTTCTCCTATTCCAAACGCCTCCACTGCTATCTCGGTACCTATTCTCTCCCTTCCTATGTGCACATCAAGTCCACCATGACAATTTTCACTTCAGTATTCATTCCGTCATACATATTTTGCAACTGTTCATAAAAAACATTCTTTTCTTCCTGTGGTATTCCTTGGTGTGGTGCATAGACCTGTATTATGCCTACACGTCTCCTTTTCAGCCTCAGTGCTATTGCAATTATTCTTTCATTTTAAAAGACGATGTCCTCTACTCTGTCTGCCAAATCCGGGGTCAGGAACAATGCCACACCGTACTTTCTTTCCTCATCTCTCCCCTTGTATATCAGTTGGTAATCATCATGTATTCTCCTCCTCCCTTTACCTTTTACCTCGTCTTCAATAGTATATATATATATATATATATATATATATATATATATATATATATATATATATATATATATATATATATATATATATATATATATATATATATATATATTAATAAAATTGAGGAAACATTTGTGGTTCGTGAAGGTTTCTTAGGTTTAGTGGCTCTGGAAGCACAAAAGGAGAATCTTTAGCGGAGACAATAATACGAAGGTCGAAATAAATAGTGACTGTCTGATTGGATAGCGATATGATGGTGTAGCATCAATGACGAAAAGTTTAAGACGTATTGAAGCTGTTTGAAATATCCAACGGCATTGTATGTTTTATGTTGTTCACATTCTTGTGGGGTATAATACATTGGAAAATTTACTGGCACTATGAAAGCAACTAGGCATTGTTTTAGGTGTCACCAAGAGGGACAATTATTTTAATAAAAAACTTTGGAAAGGTTTTCCAGAGACAAAATTGACATTACTAAAACGAATGTGAGAAAGAAAGTGGGTGGAAAGTTGTGACAAACAGTTACGATCTAGAGTTTTTTTAAAGCAACTGTTAGAGCTTTAGAGAAGCTTGGAAAGAATCAAGAATACCTTCTTCAAAAACCTCAAATCTTTTGAAATCTGTAACCATGAGTGAATTTGTTATAAGTTAAATTATTATATTAACTTTGTTCTCCTTCACTTTTTATTATGTACAACATTTCAGTCTCCATCATCAGTAAGAGCAACTGTTTTTAATCATATTGAAAATCTGATGCTTTGAAAGAATTTAGCTCAAACATCGATGAAAACTTTTCAAGACCTATGGAAGTTGTAACAGAATTTCGACTTTGTTAATGAAGAAATTTGAATCGCGCTTGTCATGATCAACATAAAATGAATAGACATGAAGCAATTGCAATTCCCTTACTAGATGACTTTTCAAACCGAGAGAGGAATTTCGTGAACCATAGATCCATACTAACCAATTTTTGAATTGAAAATTTTACGAATTTCTTTAAATAAACTTGATAGATACAATCACATCTGGATTGTTAAAGATTTTAGGATCTATCTCGCTCACAAAGTATACTCCTGAAGGATATTCCTCTCCTTTGAAAAAGTTCAAGACATCCTTTTAAAATTCTACAAGAGAGGAAAGGCTAACAGAACTGACTTTATTAATTATTCATCATAGCTACACAATATAAAGTAAGAACAG
>JABUQX010091428.1:77500-80000 GCA_015478945.1 Trachelipus rathkii | reverse complement strand
TCTTTGTACATAGTACGGATATAAACCGACAGCGTGGAATATTCTGCACACAGCAGTGCGAGGGATTCAAAAACGTACAGAAATTCTGCTGGTGCTAAGTCTGAGACTGGGTTGTACCGTCTGAAGGATGTCATCTACGTGCTCTAGTCGAACAGGTACCCTTTCTGAAGGTAGCTGAAACAATCCACTTTCTCGAAGTCGTCTGTATGTATCGATAAATACCTGTCGATTTAATAGTGGATTCCGCTGTGGGAAACGTCGACAACATTCCAGCACCGAAGCTCTCTCGTTACCATTACAAAAGTCGTAAATGTAATATATATCTGCAGATTCTACATTCGTAAACATGAAAAGCGTGTAAATTAACCACAATGCTTATCTACAGATGACAGTAACAATGACTAACACTCTTTACCAACCGTATTTACAGTCTACTCTTTACACCTGTGTTCACCTACAAATGACAGTAAATATGACTATGTTTTCAAGGACTACTCTTTACAAATTTGTAACGAAGGTGCCCATTTTTCATATCTATTGTGTTCATCATTAGGCCATAAATCCGATTCCGAGCTTTGTTGATATAACTTTTTTTCTTTACTTGACTTACTTAATACACCCTTGAAGTTTAGCACATTCTTTTTGAGACACCCTGTATATGCTTAGACTATTCCTTCTCGAAATAAATACACAATTTTCTCACCTATGTATAACTGCCCACAATCTTGTAGCCCTTAATTATAATGTTTTCTCCCCTGCAGATTCACCCAGTTCTAAACGTACTCACTAGCACTTTGTTCTGGCTATTTGGGAGGCATTCCGACCCTTTTCTGCAACTATTCTTGGAATAAATCCTACTTTAACACTGATAATTTTTTTATGTTTGCCGAAAAGCAAGGGTCCGTGAAAGCAGATGGGATGAGCATATTCATTCTATTTTCAAATAAACTTTTTTTCTCTTCAATATTCATGGTTTGAAGGCACTTATTCTCGTGCCCTTCAGGAAAGAGAAAATGTCTATTGGGAATGGAAAACCCCTCGTTCTCCTATCACTCTTGGAAATTTTTATTTAGCTCGGAATCTTTGCAGGGATATTACTAGACAGTCCAAGTCTGCTTTTTACTAAAAGAACGCGTGCAGACCTACTTGATTTCTCCTAATGAAAAAAAAATCCCGTTCTTTTCCCAAAAACATTTCAAATAACTTCTCTAAATCTGCCTTTCCTCCTCCTACTCTTTTCCTTCTCAGGTGTCCCATGTATCTGACTATAAATGCACATAATCAGCTGTATGAAATTTTGAGATTAATAAAAGTCAGAAGGACTTGTGTTCGGGAAGGCATTCCTTCTTGTGTTTTGAGAGAGTGCGCTTTTGAGATGACGCCTGTCCTAGTTCAACTCTACTCACTGTGCTTTAATACTAATATTTTTCCTCAGTGCTGGAAGAGCGCATATATTTAACCACTCTGAACCTTAAAACTATCGTCCTATAGCTCTCACTTGTATTCTGTTTATAATCTTGAAACTCTCCTCAACTCTCATTTCTTGGATCATCTGAAATTTCATTACCTTCTTTAAAATCACTGATATGACTTTTGATAACCTTTCGAAGTTAACTGGTGATATACTCTCCTATCTCATTGCTTATGATTTTCTGTCCTTAGAAACTATGGTAGTCTTATGTGGTGGTGCTTGACCTATCGATAGCTTTTGACCGGATGTGGCAATGGTCACTACTTCAGGCTCCCTTCTCAGTGATTATTATTCATGTCTAGTTTTCTATTAGATCGTTCCATATATGCATTTGTCGATGAAATAAGCCCTTCCTTCTTTCTTGTTAATTGTGATATTCTCAAGGTTGGTGTTCTATCTGAATTTTTTCTTATTCTTACTTTTCATCAACGATCTTCTCAGCTCAGTTCTAGCTCTGTTCATTCGAATGCCGATGATTCAACTCTCCATTGTTCCACTAATTTAAATTCTGCTTCCTCTTTGCGTCTACAGTCTTTCGACTTCAATCTTTCGAATCTGTTCTTGTCTTCTTTGAATGAGATTTCAAGGTGTGGGGAAGTTCAATCTTGTGAAATTCTTCTCTTTAAAAGCTCAACTTCTTCACACCTCTCTATCTCTAAATCAGCTCCCAACTTCCCTATCCTCATCGACAGCTTTTCCGTCTCAACTGTGAGCGACATAAATATTCTTGGTCTAAACATAAAGTTATTCATTGTCTTGAAAACCTAATATCACAACGGTTGCTAGTCGGCCTTCTTAAAATGATAAGGGCTCTGCTCAGGTTGGTGGGAATATTTTTCTTCCCGAAAGCTACTCAAGCTGTAAAAGAGTCATATTCTCTTTGTGTTAAGGATGCCGTAAAAGTATCAACATATATCGATAATGTTATTTTCTTTCAACACTATCAAAAAGATATTTTTTCCGTCGATATATCGATATATCAACATATTTAATTCTGTACTTAAGCATCGATATTTTTAATCTATGTTC
>JABUQX010091428.1:55000-72500 GCA_015478945.1 Trachelipus rathkii | reverse complement strand
ATAAACTGTTACTAAGATCCTTGGCTATTGATGTCATATGACACTTCAGTAAATAAAACTTTGACAAACCCCAAGTGCAGCAAAGCTCTTAAGTGAGGTTTTCTAGAACAAAATAAAAATACTCCATTGCCTATTCTTGCCCAGATGGAAGAAGGCGATCCTCATTCATCCTCATCAGTTCAATATCTGAACAGAATACTTGATGAGGTTCAGAAAGCGTCAATATTAAACCCTGTTCAAAAGGAGGAAGGGGAAGCTTTTGTGAAGGTTTTAGAAAATAGAAGGTCATTCTTCTTAGATAATCTTATTTAGAAACAAACTTGCAGAGAAAGATCTCTCACCAGAAGAAATGTAAGAATTCTTAATTTCTAGCATATAACAACTTATACTAAATTCATATACCGAAATACTTTTTATAGTTACACTTTAAAATAAATTTACATCCAAACAATTGTTCATTACTTTTATTTAGGTTGAAGCTTTCCAGAAGATCTAGTCTGAGCAAAGATATTCTGAATGTCGATGAAAAGAAAGTGATGACAGAATTGGCACATTTTTCCAGCCAACAGGATTTCTTCAGTATGGAATTTCTACGGACTTCGCTTTCCGGCAATACAGTTTCGTCAACTGCATGGTGGACTAGTTTGTGTAGGCAATGCGAGTTATTTAAAGTAGCATTTTGAATTCTAAACCTTCCTGAAACTTCGCAGCATGCGAGAAAAGTTTTTCTGCACAGGCTTACAAATGAGCATGCAGAGAAACTAGTATTTGCCAGTCAGAATCTGAAATTGACAGAACCTCATTCTCACAGTAAGTTTGGAGGAAGTCATCAATCTTGTTATATCAAATATTCTTTACACCAGCATTCTCAATCAGGCATTTCTGATACTCATCGCGAAATTGATCTACAGCATCCAAGTTCAAATACCGACTCTTTAGTATCTCCACATCCTTCCTTGTTCTCATCCATAAATACACCGAAGTTTGGGAAAATGAAGTCTATAAACATTAAGTAGAAGAAGAATATTGAAATTTTTGCCTCTCAGTCAGAAAATGACTACTCCTCCTTAAATATACCGTACGATGATAACTCAGATGTGTCTCTAGATCAGTGGTTCTCAAACTTTAATTCGCAATGTACCCCTTCCAGTTCAGCATCATCGTACCCCGTAGAAATTTTACTCATATTTTTTGTTTATATATATTATATAAACTATATATCTCTGTGTAGTCAGTCCTAGCTGGTGGTAATATATATTATATTTATATATATATAATATTATAATATAATATATACTCATATATATATATATATATATATTATATATATATTATATATATAATATATAATATTATAATCATATATATAATAGTATATATATATATATATATATAAACCTGAAAATATAAATAGTGGAAGGGTAGCCGTGTAGCTAGCATATTCGTATGCTATGTCTTCATTCTGGTGCTGTTTTCGACAGTTGACAATCGTAAATCAGGTTCTACATTCAATTTTGATCGGAGCTTGTTTTTAATCAAGCACAAAGAGGAAAATCCTTGCTCACACAGATATGTTGAAGGAAACGGTAGAAGTTTTGAGATAACCATTTAAGAAGTCTATATATTTTTCCTCAAAGTCTGTAGGAAGTGAATGCACATCTACGATGAAAGGGTTAAGTATTAAATTTTGCTTCTGTGTCTTCTTCTGTTTCTGGGCAAGTAGACTTAAATTTCCTATTACACAAGAGAGAGATAAGGTGAAATCGCGAATAAGATTACTGATGTCCGGTTTAATATCATTTTCTCCATCAAGAAATTTCGCAGTATTTTCAAAACATTGTGAAATTTTCCTGATTTACACATTTTTTCCCACAAATCAAGTTTCATAGTAAATGACTTACATTTATCGATAAAATCAATCAATGTTGTGGTTTCTCTTGCAGTGACAAATTCAGATCATTTTGTCGAGAAAATATGTAACTGAAAGTAATTTTGAACCATATGGTTGATTTCAATAATTAATGAACTAATATATTAATAATACTAACAAATAAAAACTTACTTCTTTATAGCAATTGTCTTTTACACTCGTATGTTTACAGTTTACACTTTACAGTTACACTTTACACCGGCAACAACAGGCTGTATGTCAATCAAAATAAAATCCCAAAGAATGAAATTGTTATTTTTTTTCAAAACTCATAGCGAGCCGGCGAGCCGGCGAGCCGGCGAGCATAATAGGTTGCCATGTACTCTTTAACTTTAACAAGTTTAATTCATCCCCCTTTTCATTATTTGAAATCTTTCAGCTAGCAGCTTTCATTCAATATATGTAACGCATGATACTACTGTATTAGTGTATTCATTGTATTGATATATACAATTTAAAACAAATTATTATTATTATTATTATTATTATTATTATTATTATTATTATTATTATATTATTATTATTATTATTATAATTATTCACTACATTCATTACTTATTTCATTTATACTATTAACTTATTATTTATTATTATTCTACTATTATTGATTATTTATTATTATTAATTATTTCAAAACAAGCTGAATCGTTTAATATTTTAATTCATGCTCTTAATGACTTTAACTCTTATATCGTTCTATACTTCATATTACCTTGCTGCGTACTTAGAATCAATATTTCTACTGACCTACTTACCCCCTGAAATCCCTATCCCGCTACCCCTGGGGGATATGCGTACCCCAGTTTGAGAATCTCGGTTCTAGATGCTATTATTGGAATGATTCCTGACTCTGAGCCTGAGAATTAAGATGCTGATCACGATAATGTATAGTAACATAACAATCGCACAATATTTTTAATTTATATAAATTTTTAATTTTTGGTGAATGAAATCATGTCATGCGAATAATTTTTTTTTTAATTAAGTAAAACTGATCTTATTCACACCTGGTTATTTTCATTGCTTTAAAAATTATTACTCCTATACATAAGAAAATTTATATTAAATATATATATATCGATAATAATATTATAATATATATATATATATATATATATATATATATAATATATTAATATATATATATATATACATATTATATATTATATCCTATTTATATATATATATATATAACCGTATTATTATTTTATAATTTTTATATATTATAAAATATATATAAGTATATGTATATATCATATAATATAGTATATATATATTTATGTATATATATATATATATACTATATAACTATAGTAATATATAGTATATAATATATATTCTATATTATATATATATATATATTATTATAATATATTATAATAGTATATATATATATATATAGTATATATATATATATATAAATATATATATATATTACTGTATATATATATATATATATATATATTTATTTATTATTATTTATTTACTAGCACTTTTTCCGCTTGACGGGGTAGTGGTACGTACAGCCTCTCTCCTTCACACCTCCCCTCATCTCGCCCTTCACCACCTCCTTCCACCCCACTCATCCTCGCCATCTGCACGATTATTGTTCTCCCTCACTCCTCCAGCATCTCCTTTATTCCACTCCATCCACCTCCTCCTTGGTCTCCCCCCTTCCTCTCCTTCCCATCCCCTCCGCCTCCCAAACTCTCTAACCACTCTCTGTTCATCTCATTCTCACTTAAATGCCCATTACCATCTTAACTATGTCCCTTCTCCGCTCTTCCACCAACCATTCCTCCAAATCACATCTCTCCCTCACCACGCCTATTCCTAATCCTCTCCCTACTTATACTAACCCCACAAACCGCTCTCAACCCCTTCATTCTCAAATACTCTCCAAACTTCTTCTCTAGACTTGGCATTCCAACCCCCACGTCTTCACACCCATACAAAAACACCGCGTGGTACACACATATTTTCCAACCATTACTTATCTTAACTTTTCTGAATCAATCCCCCCCTTTCCATAATTTCCTCAGACCACTCAATGCTCTCCCCAATAAAACTCTTCATTCCTTTCTCCTACTCTATTTTCTATCTCCTCCTTCATCCCTCCCCCCTTACCCAAATCCATCTCTAAATATCTAAAAATTTTTACTTCTTCCAATACTACACCCCTACTCCTAACCCCTACCCCCTCCCCTCCTCTCTTTTCCTCCTCCTTCAAATTACCTAACACTTTATACTCTTTTACCTGGATTTTATTTTAAGGCCCCTTTTGTCACACATTCTCTCAAACTCCCTCACCAAATACCTCAGCCCTTCCGCGTTCTTCGCCACTAGGGCTGTATCGTCCGCAAAAACAATATCATGTTCACTTCCCTTCTATCATTCCCATTCCCAATATATATATATATATATATAGTATATATATATACTATATTATATATATATAAAAAATATATATATATATAATATATATATTATATTATTATACGTGTATATATATATTATATATATTATATATATTACATATATATATATATATATATATACTATACTAATCTATATAGATATATATACTATATATATATATATTATATATATATAATATTCTATACTATTATATATATATGTTGAAAAATCCCTTAGTTGCAGATGGTATTATGAAATTGCATACATGTTTAATATTTTAATTTTACACATCACTTTTAAAACTTTATTTACATACATTAAAATTTTTAAAAAACAAGTTCTAATTTATGTAAATAAAGTTTTAAAGTGATGTGTAAAAATTAAAAATATTACAAATGTATGCAATTTCATAACACCATCTGCAACTAAAGGGATTTTTTCACATTATAAATATAAAGAGCGGAAAAGAGCTTGTATTCACAAATATTATATTATATTATATATATATTATATATATATATATAATATATATATATATATAGTATATTTATATAATACCATATTATATTTACAATATATATATAGTATTTACTAAAGCTTCTATAATAATGTTATTTGTTATTATATATATATATATTATAACCTATATATACATATATATACTTATATTATATATATATAATGTCATATTATATATATTTATTATATACTATATATATACGTGATATATATATATATATATATCATAATATATATTATATATATACATATTATAATAATATAGAATAATAAGTAATATACTAATATATTCATATATCATATACGTATATTATATATATATTAATCATATTATATATATACGATATATATATATAATTAGTATTACATGTGTGTGTGTGTGTGTGGCGCTGTTGTGTGTGTGTGTGTGTGTGGTGTGTGAACGCCCTATGTGTGTGTGTGTAGCATGTGAGTCGTTTGTTGTGTGTTGTGCTCTGTGTGGTGTGTCGGTGTGTGTGTGTGTGTGTGTGTGTGTGTTGTGTGTGTGTGTGTTACTGAAGTCCATTTCAAGTCTCAGCTAATTGTACGGATATAAGCGTTCACACATTTCTGTGTGTTCTCAAGGGGTTTCCAAATAAAGCATTGTACACCTGGAAATCATGAATGCATTTTGTTCTGTATGTTGTTTATTTACTTCACTATTATTATTTATTTTATTTTTTTTGCAACATTAAGAAGGCCTTGTGACCTATAAGTTTAAATTGAACTGACCAATCAGTTTTCAGCCTGGCTGTTTAGTCCCATATGGGGCCACATGCCTGAGAGGAGAGCCCACAGTCGGTGGCCACTTTTTAAAATTAAAACACCGTTTAAGTTACTTGGCTCTCCTAAAAAGAGCGGCTCAATAATAGGAATATATTTAACTATCAGTTAATTAGTTAAAAAGCTTAAATCTAATTTTTATTCTGAAGAGCTTACGTTAGTTGAAAAAAATCTATCCAAATATTTAGTATAGTGTTGAATATTAAGTAAACAAAAGAAAGTTCCATTTATCATTCGAATTAATTTAGTTGAGTTAAATACTCCCTTCTGATTTAAAAAATTACAATTATTATTATTATTATTATTATTATTATTATTATTATTATTATTATTATTATTATTATTATTATTATTATTATTATTATTATTAATATTATTATTATTATAAAGATTACTGAAAATTATCAATATCCATTATTAATATTATATTATTATTAATATTATTATTAATATTAATATTAATATTATTATTATATCTATTATTTATTATTATTATTTTATTATTATTATTATTGATTATTAATTATTATTTACTATTATTAATGTATTATTATTATTATTATTATTATTATTATTTTTATTATTATTATTATACAAAGCATGGATGAAAATTTTTTTTTGAAGATTTGGATATATGAAGCTCTTTGAAGAGAAATCAGAGTGAGAATGTTTTAGACAGAGTAAATGTGTGATAGAGAAGGCATAATAAAACAGTGTAAGAGAGTAGAATAGTTATGAATATAAGTTTATGAATTGAGGATAAAGCTGCAGTTGGAAGAGCGGTAATAGAAATATTGGTAAGACATTTGGAGGATAGTGCTCAGATCTGAAATAAAAGGAAAAAGGTAAAGGCTTAATCAAGTAGAGATAGGTTAATGAGTTAAATGATTTAAGCTAAAGCTGAAGGAAAGCTTTATATGAAGGAAAAAAATGAACGGTGCAATGTTAAAATATCTAGACAATAGAAGTTGGAGCATTGACCTTCGAACAGAGTAAGGTAGCGATAAGACTTATAAGCAGGTGACACTTCATACCATCATATTTCATAGTGGAAGATTGACGACAAGTAAAATTATATATATATATATATATATATATATATATATATATATAATATATATAATATATATATATTATATTAGATATATTATATATATATATATATATAATATATATATATATATATATATAATATAATATATATTTATGATATATATATATATAATATTATATATATAATATATATATAATATATATATACTTTATATATATATAATATATATATATATATATATATATTATATATATATATATAATATATATAATATTATAATATTGGTTCATGTCAAATAAATCCTTACACATTTGTATTTCGCAAGATTATTCAAAATCAAACTTTAGTTTTAAATTTTTAAAATCTATGATAAAATAAATTTCACCTTTCTTTTAAGAAAGATGAAGTATAATTTTAAAATAATGTTCCTTTTTATAAGCTCCCTAATATAATTTTATATAATATATATTATATCATATCTACCTTAATTATATACTATATATATATATATATATATATAGCTATATTATATAATATATATATTATATATATATATATATATATATTATATATATGTATATATAGTATATATATATACTATATATATATATATATATAGTATGCCTAGAATTATATATAGTATATACTATATAATTATATATAATATATATATATATAATATATATTATGTATAACTATAATATACTATTATATATATATATATATATATATCATATATATATATATTACCCTTATATATTATATAAGTACCTATATATATATATATACTATATATATATAGTATAAAACTATATAATATTATAATATTTAATATATAATACTATATATATATAGTATATCTATATATACCTTATAATAAGATGATAATATTATTATATAAGTACCTATATATATACTACTACCTATTATATATACTATATATACGTAAGTAATTGCCTTAAAGAGATATTATTATGGACTTCAGATGTAATTAGAGTATCCTTGAGAATTTAGAAGATATTATAAACTTATCTTGTTAAGTAAAATTTATTTATACACATTAGCTTTCAGCCAGTTTGTGGCCCTCTTTCAGATGTGTTTAAAACTAATAACTAATATAAAAATCTTTTATAATTATTAAGAAAGTTTTGGGATTAATTTTTTGAAAAAGGTGTAGAGTTTAAAATGTTGTTTAAGATGGGGCGTATTTAAGAAGTCATATTTTTGTATGTTAAAATTTTGCTTGGTGTTGTTAAATACAGAAAGATTCTGTAGATTTTTCTGAATGTCAGGGATCATTTTCTATGTTTATGATAGGGCATGTGTGACTGTAATAGCTTTTATGTGTTGATTCGTGTCTGTGGCTCTTTATGTCAGTTGGGGGGCATTTTGATGAGATCATTTGTGTTGGTATTGTCTACGAGTGGAAGTCATCGTTTCGCCATGTATGTGCGTTGCAGTTTTCGCATGGAATTTAGTAAACACATTGGGAGGTAAGTGAGTTGTGTTGAAGTGTGTGCGTTTGAGGATTTTTTTTTGAATGGGAGGGTATTAGAGAAGGTGCTTTATGAAACTGGCCAACGTTAAAATATTTACAGTGTTGTTAAATGTGTGTAGTTAAGGAAGATAAGATGGAAGCGTGCCCGTAGTTCGGTTTGGTGTGTTAGTATTATTGTAGAGTTTTATTGCTTTGTATAAAGCTTTGTTGATGATGTGAGGAGGATAGGAAAGTTGTTTGAACATGGGAGTAATGAGATCAATTCTGTTTTTATGGTAAGCAGTGTGAGCAAATCCTGAGGGCTCTGAGAAAGAGGAAAGATAGAGTACCAATTTTGGTGTTTAGAGTGTGGGTGGAATACCAATGTATATAGCTAAACTCTCAGGCCACTTATAAAGTATCATATTATACTAATCATACATATATATATATATATACTATATATATACTATTCATATATATATATATATATATATTATATATATATATATATATATTATATATTAACCATATCTATACTTCATATACTATATAATTTTCTTATGGAAAGTAAAAATAACATGCAATGGGTTTTACTTCGGCGTAATACAGTAGGATGGCAAGAAAAAGAATATTATATTTTGATGATGTAAAATTTTCACTCCTGAGAGGAGCCGGGGTTGATGAAAAATTTTATGTTAACTTGATATAAAAAAAAATTCTTGTAGGTATATTTATTGTCCCAGGGCTTCCCTTATTTGGGGCGTTCATGTCATATCATTAGGGAGTGAATGGGGGGCACCTCAGCAGGAGATGTTCGACAGTTTCAGCTTCTAATAAGCATCTACGATAGATTGGGAGGGAGTGTCTTGAGGTCGAAACCTATGTTTGGATTCCTGTAAATCCGAGTGATGCCCGGATCTTAATCTAGAGAGTGAGATTTGCATCCAACGCGGTATTGTGTTTTGAGTTGAAGATATTTCGGGGGGGCGGGAGTTTATGAGGTAATTTGGTGGGTGGTTGTTGAAGTATTGCCATGTAAAGTGTGTATGAATGTGTTTTGAGAGATATGTGGTTTGGGGGAGAGGGGGATGGTTCTGAAGAGTTCGCTGTAGTAGAGGGCTGCGGAAGAGGGAGGGGATATTAAACGATGTATAGTTTGTTCTTGTGGGTAGTTATGCATGGGTGGATAGGTGTCAAGAGTTTTGGCGTTAGAATGGTGTTCCTATCATATCTAGAAGATCCTGAATGGAGAGAAATTTTGCTTCTTCATGCAGCTGTTGTTGGGTAGGGGTGGTTTTAGACAACATGTGAATGTTCGTAGGGCATTATATTTGTATTCTTTGTAATTTATTTCTATTAGAAGATGAGGTTAGAGGATACCAGATTGTTGATCTATAGTTGACTGAGTTCTTGAGACATTGTTTTAATGTTAGTGGTAATCCACCCTTGAACCTCGGTTGCTGACTCGTTTTGTTGTCTGTAACGTTCGTGTTATATAAATACAAGTCCGTAAGACATATATACTCGATATATATATATACTCACTCTTTGAAGATAAGATCGTTATTTATCCTCTCTACTTAATCACCTATATATTACCTCACACTTCTCAATTTTATTCTCTATTACTATATTTTATAGACTGCATATATTTAATATGATCACATTAGTTAGCTAATTAACATAAATAGGAGTCTAACTCACTAATTCAAAATACGGCCTATCTCTACTAGATATACAATTCATATTCAATAGTCATTAATTATATATTATATTATATGCAAATTACTTTAGTATTTAGTATAATAAGTATACGCCTAAAAAAAGTCTCTCTCTATATCGCTGACCCTAATATCGTAGTCAAAGAGTTACTTAATATCATATTACTAGATTGTATCACTCAAGATTACCTCAAAAATATACAAAGATATAATAGTACTCTCACGTTGATATACTATAACAATAATTAAGGCCCGTATATATGAGTCACTATATATAGTAGTATTAGGTATGATGAATATATATATAATCAACCGTAAGGCCGTTATCGTCGGATACCGTATAGTATAACCATTATGATGAAATATATAACGGAATACATTAGTAAAATTATATGATTATACTTAGTATATATAATACTTATAGTATAACTCTATATTATATATTATTATATATATATAATTATTATAATAGTATATAATATATATAAACTATTAAATATAACCAAAATCAAGCATTTATATCTTATACTTACAATAATTTTTAAAACTAAAAACTGTTACAGCATAATTACAAGTGCAATTATTAGCTAAATTTGTTACCTCATTAAGTTATTCTCAGTATTCAAAAATTTTTTAAATTAATTATATTATTACTATTAAAATAAAACATAAATAATTTCATTTCTTTACCAGGATATAAATGCTGAATCTTTTCGATCAAAGCCATCCGAGCTTAAATCTGCCCATCTTCTTGGAATGTCTCTGTGTTTCTAATCGATCCAAACTTCGACGGGAAAATATCATCTCCACGGGAACAAAACATTTAGTAGATTTATTTCCTCTTAAATCGATAATAACAGAATACTAACGTATCATACTACAATATATATATATTATATATAATTATATATAATATACATATATATATACTTATGATAATATATATATATAAATATATATATATATATACTATATTATATATATATAGGGTATATAAATATATATATATAATATACTATGTCCCATATATACTATATATATTATACAGAAATAAATATATATTTTATTTTCTATAATCTATATTAATATATATATATATATATATATATATATATAATATTTATATATAATTACTATATATTAGATAATAACTAATATACATATTATACATATGATATCATATACCCTAATCAGGTAATATATGTATATATATATATATATATCTATATAATAATATATAATAATATACATATAGTATATATATAAATATTACTTGACTGTATATATATATATATATATAATTCTTATATAGGTATAATATACTATATACACCTTGTACTATATCAAATCTACTATAATAATAATAATATTTATACTAATACATATACTATATAGTAAAATACTAATAATAATTAGCGTCCTAAGCTAATACTATCCTATATATATATAATGATATATATATATATATATATATATATAATATATATATTTATATATATATATATATTAATATATAAAAGTATATATAAGTGGTTGACTCCGTTGATAATTAGGTTAGGTTAATTTAGTTTAAGTTTGGTTAGGGTTAGGTTAGTTTAGCCAAAAATCTAAAATGGTTACCGAAAAAATCACTAATAGTCATTAATAACTTTAATATTGATTTTCCAATATTTTAAAAACAAATGAAGAGAGCCCCTAATGTATATTATATAATATAACTAATATATATATATATATATTATTATAATATATAATCTATATACTATATTTATATAGTTATATATTACTATATATATATAGTCGATATATATATATATATATATATAATAATATATATATATGTAATATTTATCATATAAACTATTTATATATATACCTATATACGATATATATATTATATATATTACTATATTTGTATAAAATATTATAATATATCATACTATATATATATATAGGTATTATATAGTAATATATATCATATATATATAAATATCACTATCATATACTACTATATAATATATGGCTCTACATATTATATTTAATATGTATCTATATATATAATAGTATTATAATATATAATATAATATACTAATATACTATTATATTATATATATATTATAAATAAATATATAAATATATAAATATATATATAAATATATATAAATATAATATAATATATATATAGTATATATTTTTGAATATATATAGCATATATATATATATATATATATATATATATATTATATATATATATATAATATATATATAATATATATATATATTATATATATATAATATATATATATTATATATACTATATACTAACATATATAATTATGTAAAAAAACTATTATATACTATATACTTCCGTCCTCTCTTACGACTTAATCTCGGTGACTATAACTATTTAACTTCAAGAAATAAGCCTAATACTACTTAATCCTCATACAACCAAAACTATATGAAGATAATGTTCGCTCTTGTAACTGAACTTTATAGCTACCATCTAGATTAAAAGAGGAAATAAGCCTCTTAAATATTTATTTCGTGCTAAGTGAGTCATATATTAACCTGGTGATAAAAATGTCCACCACAGCATTAATTCTTATAACATGTATAATTAGACACAGCCTTATTCTTATAATATGACCATCTCGCGAGTATCAACTCCAAATGCATAGGTCTCACGAGTCCTCTCTCTCTCTCATATTAAATGAAAACCTTATGACTAAACAGAATGTATTATCTTATACTCTATCACTGAGTGACTACAGGAAACCACAATTTAGGCACCTTCGCGTATCTAAGCTGTCGTTCATACGCGTGAGATATTTCATAGAATAGAGTTGAGTAAAATAATATCTATGAAATTGGCGCTCGAGCAAGCTCACACTATAGAATGCTGATTACATGCATGCCTACCACATATATGGTCAAAATAATCCCTTATCCAGATAACGTTGTCTCAGTTCTCTCGCAATGCTCTGTTGAATCGCCACTTTCATCACAGACTAAACTTCATGTAAAGTGTCATCGCGTAGAATCCACCACGTACGGCAATAAGTGTCAGCACGATTATTGTAGACTCATCAACATGTAATAAGTAGAGAATCACATATACATGAACTACCCTAAGTCGCACGATTGATATATGAGCATGTGTGGAGCGCTGGTTCTCACAGTTCAATTAAACGAATCTTAAATTTCGAATGTCTGGGCAGTGATGATCGTAATAGTAGTGGTGTCTGGAATGATGGTAGTTTCTGCTCCCTGGCTGGTGGACTACCAAGGTCTCTCTTCTTGTAGTCTCGTCGTTGCGCATACCTCCATTCAAGAATTTAGAAAAATAGGAATCTCTCTAGTCTGTCACCTCTACCATTTCACACTCTCCTGGATAAATAGCGCTAGCAAGAGCTGCCAAGTGAGTGCCTCACTGACAAAATGGCTTCATTTGTTGGCACAAGTCGCCATCACATAATAATGCTGGACCTACTTCCCTACCTTCTCGCAGGGAAACTAAGTATAAGGGTGGAGTTACGCCCCTGTACAAAGAAAGTGCGTTTTAATCCAGTAGTAACTCGGTAATTTCAGCAAAGGTTAAAGTACAAAAGTAGTATTTATATATATAATAATATATTATTATTAACGTATTAGGAGTATACAGCTATACCCCCAACTCTAAATATTCGAATTAAATAATATACAATATATGAGGTAATAGTAATAAATGTTGATGAAGGAAAATTTGCATGAGCTAATATAAAAATAATATTCAGGTATCATGTTCATTCATAAGTGACAATATAAATGCTAATAATGGCCGTAAAACAAATTCTGTTTTATGACTAGAGAGAGAGTACTTCTCTTAGTATGATGTGTAAAAATGAATTATTTGGTATTAGTGGGAATAAATTGATTTCCTTCATCACTCGATTATTAGTGTTATAAGTGGTAAGGTAATATGAGCATTATCAAGGATATACGACACTCAGTCATTATATAAGGGCTGTAGAATCTTTATATGTCTAAGCCTCAAATACGCTCGTAATGCGTGAGTAGTTGAATAAAAGCAGCTTCTTTGCAATGGGTCAGTGCTTACCCAAAGTTTTTAAAATGTGTAAATAACGTAATGTTCAAAAATTTTGCCAATTAATTGTTCTCCTTTTCTCAGTATATATGATATGAACGCTAAATTCTATTAAGCTCATATATATATTTTGTTATAGATTACGGGTGGAGTTCATTTTCTATTTTTAAGGCTTCTGCAGAACAGAACAAAAGAAAGATCCTATTGGCTTTCTTATAGCTGCTAATGGAAGTCAGATAATCAACACTCAAATTTGTTGTTAATATTATATATTATAACTCTGATAAAATATATATTCACTGCATAATAAAGGACTATGAGATAGTATATATTATTTTTATCCGTCTAGATTGATATATTGATAACTATTTTTAGGGTAAGTTTTATTTACTAAATTTAAAATTATTATAACCTAGATTTAGCTCTAAATATATTTATAATATGATGCCTACAATACTGGTATTCTTATCATGTGATAAGATCAATTCATAAGGGATAATGATTCTGAAGACTATACCCATAAACAAATTGATTTTATAATTATATAAATTTAACTCTTTCTCCTAAACTCCCTTCTGCGCCTTCTCTTTATACTTCTCTAAGTCTTCTGAATATAAAAGTTGTATTGAGTATTTATATATAATAATATTTTAGAAAAGTTTAATATATGTAATAGATAATAATATATATAATAATAGTTATCCCTGGGGTTAGCTATCAGGACAATGCTTCCTACAAGTGTAATAAAAATAGAACCTAGATAATAAGATTTAATGTAAATATATAAAGTATATTAATAAAGAATAGAGTGATTTATATTAGATAATACAAGTGATAAATAGGTGCTTTATTACAAAATAATTATCCCCTTACCCCTACTGAACAGAATTCCTTAATAATTAACTATCCTATATAAATTTAAATATTTAATGTAGTTCCCAAATAAATCATTAAAGTAACGCTCAGAAATCTGCTACTAGTTTATATAGATAGAGCCAATAGAAGAATAGTGCAGGTTCAGTAAATGCTGGTATATAGGTACTTTCTAACCCTCTGCATTCATCACCTGGGTGATTTCCGATTTATCTCTATAGGTACTTTCTTAAACCTAAGGTGGTGTGAGAGTTACCGTAAATATGAAGGTCCGATTGATAATTATACTAACATACGATAAGTGATATCTGAGTGAACTAAATTATCTATTCTTCCTCTAACTAAATTGACTTTACTCAGTAATACTTACTCATTACACGTGGGTGTAATTAGGTATTTTTCTCTTCTAGGATCTTAATAAAAAATAGGTCAATTTTAATTTTATATATAACCTCTTTAATAAGTGTACCACCCTGTATATTATTCGAAAGTCTATAACTATAAATTACTCCTTTTGTAGGTCAAGATTATTCTCATATATATATTATATAATAAAGTAATATTATTAGTAAAGAAAGGTATTACTATTCACCTTACCTCAAGTCCCACTAGTTTTTAACAATATAAACTATATCTTTAATTCTTTCTAAAAAAATCCCTAACATTTATATATATATATATTGATTAATATCTCTTCATACGCTCAACTCCTCTCATGTATGAACACATTAATGAATATAAATTATACTTATAGAGTAACTACGTCTGAAATTCTATTTATAATTGAGACTTATAAGTAGTAGATAAGTGCCATATTTGTAACTCAGTCCGTGAGTTACATATTTATGATTTTGATGTTGTTACGAAGGCTCCATTCTACCCTAATGAGGATTAAATAACTAAATTGTACTATTGAGAATATATTACTACCATAAATACCCTAAAACTATCAATAAGATATTTACGTCTTACATATAGGTACAGTTCTTAATACTATATTTTCGTGCTCCTTTCTCTTATTACCTGAGTATTTTCTGATAATTTATACTCTCTCTATTACTTATTCTTTTACTCTCATAAGGATGCCCTATTTATACTCATCTACAACGCAAGAGTAAAATGGAATACCTGTAGCATAGAGAAAGCTCCTTATAATATGACCAAAATTTGGCCACTATCTAAAATTGCAAGTATATATATATATACCTTATGGTAGTATCGATTTCTATTAAATGCTCAAATATCTGTTTTCACTTATGCTAGTCAGACAGCAGACAGCCTTGGCAGGTGTGGTAGTTTCTACAGAAAATGAAAAAACAGGTTCCGCTGGAATTTTACAGTTATCGATTGAATCTACTGAAATGGTTATAGTGAGTATATATTAAATAATAGCAAGGATAACTCTTGCCTTGGTTAAAACAATATAAATGTTCCCAATAATTAGATAGAAAGCAAGAAGTATAGTCATTTGAGTGTTATGTTGACAATCTTTCGTCACTCATGTCACTTAACAAATAAGCATCGATGCTCATATAATTCACTTGCTAGCAAGAGTGAGTAAAGCAGGGCGAGCTGGTCACGTCCGATTTATTAACTCGTAAAACATATTGTCATATTGTCAGAGTATGATTTGACTATAGCTCTCTTAAAATACTGAAAGAAATATTCTTGCAGAATTTCATGTAATAAGATATATGTCGCGCAGAAATACACGCGAGAGCACTGAAATCGGCGGTCTCTATGACGCGATATATACAAAAAATTTCGAGCCCATACTCCTATCAGCTCTCGCACTCCTAGAACGAGTGCTAAACTAGCTCAGAAATTAGGAACTTTCTACTCAATTCTAAGTTGCATCTATCTACAGGTATTGGAGTCTACATTGTCTAGACCCTCGACGCTCAGCATAAGTGTCATTCAGGGATATAATAAAGTTTATCTTGTGTATGTAATCTGTTGGACTCAGTACGCAGATATTTCTACTCCTCAGCGCATGAATTCTTCCAAAATGGATGACTGGTTATAGTAGCTTCTATGATGAGCCCTCTATCACAAAATGATATTCCCTAAACTATAGTGTTGACGTGCGCACATAGAATAGACGAGCATGAGACTTTTTTCAGCTTCTTTTTCTCTGGTTCAGTAATTTAAGTAAAGGATAGACCTACTCAAAGGAAACATAGAATTTATACTATATGAGAGAGGCTCGCATGTAACTTATCTTTTCCATAGAAGTATTTTATTAAAATCTAACACATATAGTCTGATCATGGTGTTCTTAAGCCTTTTCAAGAACGACTCTTCTTATTTATAGGATGACTTCAATTGTGTATCTCACTAGTTTCTGTTGAGAAATCTATTCCACTATTTCCTGACAGTGGTGTATAAGTATACAGATCCATATATTCATATACATATAATATACATATAATAATTTTTGATGAGTTTATAGAGAGAAGAATCATTTAGTTTGTAGGAATAGTTTTAACAACTTTCTAGGGGACTAAACTTTTTTCCTATAATAAAGAGCCGCCCGATTTTCGTTTCATATTCTTTCATTATATGTTTTAGGCTTTGTATGCGAATAATACTCTGTCAAATAGTTTGCATATTAAAG
>JABUQX010091428.1:37500-42500 GCA_015478945.1 Trachelipus rathkii | reverse complement strand
TAAACTATGTCTAACACAAATAAAAGCTAAACGCGATGGCCATTTTGTACACGACTGTACTAAAGCATATTGCACTATATGTAAAGAAAAATATGAACCTAAAGAAGACGAATACCACGTGTGCTATATGAAAAAGAAAAATAATAAGAAGAACAATGAGAAGAAGACTGATAATAGTAATGTAACTGAAGAACCTAAGGTATATACCTGTTACTACGACATAGAGACATACCAGCAAGATAAGGGTGTTAATGATAAAGGACGAAGAAAAATAAAGTTACAACCTTACTTGTTAGCATGTCAAATGATATGTGATGAATGCACGGATATAGAAGGTGAGAATGTATGTAATCATTGTGGTCCTCGTACAAGAACGTTTAAAATAGAAGATGGTAAATCTCCTGTAAACCAGTTCATCGATTTCATAATGGACTTTTCAGAAAAGAAGAAAAAATCAAAAATAGTTGTGGCCGCACATAATGGCGGCAAGTTTGATCATCAATTCATATATGCATCATTACTGACTCATCCAAGTTCGAAAGCTATCACTAACAGCCCTATAAAAAGAGGTAATAAAATAATATCAATGGGCTCAAACAATAATATAATGTTTAGAGACACTTTGCTTTTCACACCATGTGCGCTGAAAAGCATGCCTAAATGTATGGGCATTGATGATAAAAACCTAGCCAAAGGATTCTTCCCTTATACATTTTTAAATGAAGAAACTCTACATTATAAAGGACTTATTCCCAACAAGGAACTTTTTGAATTGGTTAAAATGACAGTTATAGAAAGGCAAGATTTTCAGGAGTATTATAATAGCTTTGAGAATAAAGAATACAGTATTTTCGACGAATGTGAAAAGTACTGCATCCAGGATGTAAACGTGCTTAGAAAATGTTTTGAAAAGTTCCGTTCTAGTTTTATAAAAGATTTTAATATTGACTGTCTTGTTGAATGCACAACGATTGCATCTTTATGTTACACAATCTATAAAAATGTATTCATGCCTGAAGGGAAAATTACCATTCTAGGTAGAGAGAATCCAAAACCTTTCACATATGAAGCTATACGATGGATCATGTATCAAGAGAAATTAAATAATATCAGTATAAGACATGCGCGCAATGGAGGTGAGAAATCGTTTAAAATAAAAAATAAATGGCTCTATCCTGACGGTTATGGATATGTAAACGGTGTAAAAACGGTGTTTTTATATCATGGATGTGCATGGCATGGACATAAAGACTGTAATAAAGGAAAAGGAACACTTCATGGTAATTCATCTTTAGACCGCTACACACTCACTATGAATCAAGAACATGTGTACAGAGAAAATGGATTTAATATAGTACGAGTATGGGAGTGCGAGTGGAAGTCACAGAAAGAAGAAACAATTCAAGATCCTGATCATATCGATAAAGACGTGACTGTTAAAGAATATGTACAGCGTATAAGTAACGACGCTGTTAACAATAGACTTGTAATAGACAAATCATTGTTTGGAGGTCGTACCGAGCCTTTCGTACATTATTATCCTCCAACAGAGGGTAAAAAGATAATGTATTTGGATTACACTTCTCTCTATCCATATGTACAGAAGCGAATGAAGTATCCTTGCGGCCCACCTGAAAAACTAATAGGCGACAAAGTACCAGATATTGAGTCTTTTAAGAACGGAATCGATGACAAATATTTTGGTGTTGCGTATATCAAGATCCTTCCACCTCAAGAACTATACATTCCTGTCCTTCCTGAACGGACTAAAAAGAAACTAATGTTCCCATTATGTGTGAAATGCGTAGAGAAAGGTTGTGAGAAATGCACTCACAATGAGAATGAACGTGCTATTGACGGTGTATACACTACTCCTGAAATTAAGCTGGCATTGGATATGGGTTATAAAATACTTAAGATATTTGAAGTATGGGTATTTAAAGAACAAGAGTTCTTGTTTGAAGGGTATGTCAACCATTTCGTAAAAATAAAGACAGAGGCTTCAGGGTTACCCCATAATATTCATGAAGACGATCCTGATTTTGAAGAAAAACTTAAAGAATTCGTCCGCTTATTCAAAGAAAAAGAGGGTGTAGAGCTCGACATAAACAACATCAAGAAGAACCCAGGTATGCGATTCATAGCGAAACTGTGTTTAAATAGTCTCTGGGGAAAATTTGCACAAAATACACCAACACGGGAAGATAGAGTATGTGTTAGTGATAAAGAAGTATGGGAATTAATCAACCAAAGCGATATTGAAGTCCCATCCGTTGTACCTATAGGCAATAAATATGTTGTTACAATTGTAAAAAATGAATTAGCTGAGCGAACGTCAACAACTACAAACATCCCTATAGCATCGTTTACGACTGCATACGCTCGTATAAAATTATACGAATTACTTAATAAAGTTAAAGAAAGAGCATTATATTGTGACACAGATTCTTGTATTTTTGTATCTGGTGAAAACGATGAAGTTCCCGACCCCCCCCCCCCCCCCGATACAGGTAACTTTTTAGGTGAATTAACAGATGAAATAGCTGATTATGGTGAAGGCGCTTATGGCGACTCTTTTGTATGCACTGGGCCTAAATCATATGCTGTCAGAATAAGAACTAAGGAAGGTGGTATAAAATATATTGTAAAAGTCAAAGGCCTTACAATCAGTAAAGACACTAAAGATACTATTAACTTCGGGAAATTGCTGAAGTTAGTAACTGTACGTGGTTCTGAAAATAATACATGCCACGATGAATCATTGTATGAAGACATCAGATACAATGACGTCACAGTAAAAGCAATGAATGAGATACAATTGGATAATGACGATGATGATAATGTAGTAACTGAAATAGAACTTCCACATAAAATTGCAGCCAGAACAAATGAGTCACAGAATCCTTTAGCTGACTTACATGGAAGTAATAGAGGCGGCTTATGCTACAACATACCTACTACAACTTTTCAGGCGGGGAAACATGGAGGAGTTAGTATTATATCAGGTTCTAGAATGTTGCAACATACTTCCGATAAACGTATCTTTGTACGAAACTCTTTCCGTACAGTATCCTATGGATTTAAAGGCATTTTAATACATATTTGTATATTATATGATATATATATTATATATATATAAGTATATTATATATATATATAATATATATATATAATATATATATATATATATATATATATATATATATATGCTTGTTTCTATGTGAAAATATTTTGTAAAATGTAATTATATATATATATATATATATATATATATATATATATATATATATATATATATATATATATATATATATATATATATAATATATTATATATATATTATATATATATATATATAATATATGCTTGCCTGTATGTGGAAATATTTTGTAAAATGTAAATATATATATATATATATATATATATATATATATATATATATATATATATATATATATATATATATATATATATATATATATATATATATATATATATAATATATATATATATATATAATTGGTTCCTATTTGTAATATTTATAATAATAAAATATAAATAATAAATTATTTTATTGCCCTTATTTATTTTATTTATTTATTGTTGTATTTAATATGTCAGGGAAAACGTGAATTAAAAAGATGTATCAGGTGAAGTAGGGGAAGGAGATATATGATGTTTGTATTTGATTACGTGTGCATGTAATACATTGTTTAGTTAATTAGCGAATCACCTGAGATAAAGAGTTAGCGGAATTAAGGGTATGATTTATTAATCTAATGAATAATCGATACTTTATTATGAAAAAAGGAATGCATTTTTATACATCGAATTTAAAAAACAATTAATGCTTTTAAAAAATTAAATGTTTTAAAAAAAAAAAAAAAAAAAAATTATTAAATTTTTTTAATTGTTTATCGATTAATCGACTAATCGATATTTTAATAACCTAAAAACTTAACTTAAAGACGTAAAGCAATAAAACAATAATGTAATATTGTGTTAAACCATTATTGCATTGATGCATTAATGCATCGATGCATCGATGCATTAATGCATTAATGTATGTAATATGTTCAATACATAATTCATATTGTTGCTATGCAAATGCGATATTGTTTTACTGCTTTAAGGTATGTAAAGTATATGTTTCAATAAAATTTTATTAATAAAATACATTAAAAATGATGTAAAGCAGTAAATCAGAAAAGTAAAAGGTGCTTTACATACTCTATGTAAGCCATGGCAAAAAGATGTATGGCTTTCCAACAAACGATTGCGAAATTGCGGGGGTGCTCTGCTTTGCGGACCGAACTTGCAACGATTGCGAGCCAACGATTGCGGAACTTGTTAAAACGTTTGACGCGACTCTTCCATTGACGATGGCGACGACGATGAATTTGCGATTCATCCTAACGAAAACGACGATTGAAAATTATGACGATGATTAACAAGACGATTTATAAAACAAAATGGCGGACGCAAGTCAACAAGGTTGTTACCATTAAAAAAAAGACCCATGAAAGAACATGAACAAAATAAACTACACATACATAAACTTAAAAAATAAATAACTAACGTATCTGAAAAAAAGAGGGGGCTCCACCCCCTTTGGGGATGCCCCCCTGGGGTGAATCCCATACATAAAAATCAACCCATGAAGGTACGTGAGAATCTGGGATGACAAAATGATACCCTAAAAAAACACGCATGAACCTACGTGAGTGAAAAATATATATATATATCGTCAGGTTGCCAGATTTAGCTGAAATCAAGATTTAGCTGCAAATCTGGCCACCCCGGACTTTATGTAACCTTACTACTGGAGAAAGGCAGCAATTACACGACCAAGCTTTTCTATTTTTAGATAAAAGTTCCTTAAAAGCCATTGAAGATGGTTCTATAAGCAATCCCTTCCATCCTAAAACGGCTTCAAGATAAAGAGTATTAGAATTAAATTCACCGTCGTAGGCTCCTGCTTCTACAAAGAATCTTTCAAC
>JABUQX010091428.1:0-17500 GCA_015478945.1 Trachelipus rathkii | reverse complement strand
CTTAATTCTTATCATTAAAGTTACATGATTTAACTTTTTTCACATCTTTATCCTAATCCCATTTAAATCTTCAAATTAAATTTTTAAAAGTAAACGAATGAATTTAAACAATACGATATATTTAGTATCTTTAATTAAGGCATAATGTTATTAGGTCATTGGGTGCTGGTATTAATTAAAAAAAATAATAATTATATTTTGTTTTTATAGATTTTTGTAAAATTTATATTAATTTCAATTATTTATGAAATTAAAAAAACTCAAAATTAAATAAATTTAATAGAAGAATGTACAAGTCATAAAGATTTATTCATTAATGTAAACAGGTATTGCTCTGAGTAAATTTATTATATTATTATGAGTCATTAATTAATTATAATTATAAGTAACTATATGTAAAATATATATATATTTGAGAGAGATATATATAATTGAATAAAATATAATAATTTTCACTATAGATTATTAGTAGGGATATATAAATAAAGAACTTCATTTTTATTATTTATTAACTATTAATATTTAATATATTATATATATACGTCACGATTAATGGGTGCAGTAGGGTGCGTACTTCCCTTGCAGACACCAAAAACGTGGCTAATGAAAATTCGGTATGCTGCTACAGGACGACAACGGTTGTAAAAAATTTAATAATAGGAAAAGTACTAAATTGCTATTCATGACAAATATATTAATTCATAATGTATATTGAATAATAAATTCTCATTGCAATATTGTATTTATATGTCGCGTATATAAATTATTTCTCCCCGGCCTCTTAAAGAGCAAGGTAAATCAATATAAAGAATTTATTAACATTATAAAAATGTATATAAGATTTTAGTATTTGAAAATTGAAAACGATAAAAGGGAATAGCAAGAATATAAGCCGACTATCTGTAAAATAACAATGCTTTTTACACAGTTAAAAATTAGGAACTGATCATACGTGCCCTAAATAGACACTCAGTTGGCGGAGAATTAATATTCAATAATAAATTTAATGTATATAGAAGGATAGAATATTATTTAATTGTGAATTTACATAGATTTAGAAATGTTGAAATGTATTAAAAATTACATATAACAGTCATAATACATAATTATAATTATTTTATAAACAAATAATTTTAAACTATAAAAGAAATACTATATCAGATTCAAATTTTAATCAAGCTGGTATTATCATAGAAAGTATAAAAGTGTGAAAAATAAAATATCTTGTTGAGTAATTAGTTAAAATTAAAAGTTTAGTCATAGAAATCAACAATAAAAAACAGTGTTCCCCACAAAAAATAACATAAATATAACGGGTAGAAAAAACTCAAAGTTATTTAATTTATATATATATAATAATAATTATAAACTTAAATATATATTAGAAATAGTGCTCTCAATATATATAATATATAAGTACTAATATTTAATATATTAATATTAATTTAATATATATATATATAATATAAATATAATATATATAATATATATATATATATAATAAATGTAACTAAATATAATATATATATAATATATAGAGAGAGAGCTCATGTAATATATATATAGAGAGAGAGCACGAGTAGTAAAAGTTGCTGGAGTTCGCCAACTGATATTATATATCATATATATATAAAATTATGTATAATTAATATTATAACTATATAATACTCATATCATATATATATATAATATTATATATATATATAATATATAGTATATATTTATATATATATATAATATATAGTATATTATATATATATATATTATATAATTAATATATATATTATATATATTAAATATATATATATTGGGTAACGTTTATATATTTATTTATTTTGTAGTAATTTTTATATTATTTGTTAAACGTGTCTTGTTATTGTTGTTAATTAGTGGGTTTGGTGAGGCAGGGTGGTAGTCCCGATGGGAGTTGGGAAACACCTAGGGTGAGGGGGTCCTGATAAAGCGTACATGCGCTGAATTTGAGTATATATAAAGTAGGGATAAGATGGAGGGAGGAGAGTGGTTTAGAGTGATGGGGTGTAATGAATGTGAAAGGGGGTAAACGAGGAGGTGTGAAAAGAGGGAGGAAGGTGCGTGAGGTTATAGATGTTGTGAGGAAATTAAAGGTTGGTAATGTGTTAGGGATTAACAGAACTAAGTTGAAGGGAAAGAGGAGTTGGAAGGGCAGAAGATTGGGAGTCCTGAGAGGGGGTGAGCGAGAGAGTTGAAGGCCGAGGGAGGGGTGGAATAGTTATGAGGATAAGAGATGTGTGAGGACAAGGTGCTGAATTGAGTGTAAATACAGAACGTGAGTTTCTAGGATAATGTAGGGTATAAAGTGAATTCGGCTGGGGGAAATGTGGGTTGTTTATTTGTGGTGACTCAAACGCATAACCAGTATGAGATGAGACGAGAGAGGTAAGGAGATATAAGATTTTGGGCGAAATTTGAATGATGTGAGTTGGAGTTAAAGATTTATTGGGGTAAATATGAAAATAATTTGTCACTATTGGGAGATTCTGCAATGCAGGAGTGGGAAGGGGGAGGTAGAAGATAATAGGTAACCTTTTTTGGGGGAGTAGGGGTAGAAGAAACCCATCTCCTCAATGATGATTAAGTCTGACGTATAGAGAGTTATGTGGTCGAAGAGAAGGAATGATGTGTGGTCGGTAATACGTGGTTTAAAAAAAAATGATAATCATAACTATATACATGGAAGAGTGAGATAACGGGGAGGAAAGTAGCGATACTAGAATTGTATAGATGTGTGTAAATGAGGAAAACGAATAGAGGTAGATTATAGATGTAAACTTGTGTTTAGAAGGGGACCGGGGTAGAGGGGATATCGGGTCACTAATTGGTGGTTGCTAAGTTAAGATGAAAGGAAGAGGTGAAGCGACTGAGGGAAATGGGGTAAGAATTGAAGAACGAGTTGGTAGTGAAATAAGGTGGATAATATCGTGAGAGAGATTTAGTATGTAAAGTAGTGGAGTTTAGTAGATGATAATTGTGAGGACAGTGTTGAGAAACGTGAGAAGGCACGAGGATTTGAGGGGAGTGAGTGGAGGGGGAAGGTGATAGAGATTTGTAGAGGCACGAGCAGTGAAGAGGCTAGAAGGGGTAATGTGGAGTAAAAACGCATAGAGCAATAAACATTAGTAAAGTGAAGGGCAGGAAGAAGGAGGTGAAGGAGGTGGTAGAGTCGTGGAATTGATGAAAGGCAGAAAGCTGGACGTATTAGGAATTTACCGAGACTTAGAAAATAGCTTGGGAAGGAATAAGAAGGGTTAAAGAGTGGGAAGCAAGAGGGCGGTGAGAGGGCGAATGAAGAAGACGAGCAAAAGAGGAATGGCGTAGAAAAGTGACGGAAAATTATCAATGGGGATTTTAGATTGAATAAGTAGGAAGAGGTTAATAGAAACAGAAAGAGTTGAGAGTGGTTTGGGGGAGAGGAATTAAATAGGGGAGGAGATGCGGGGATTGGATAGGAGGAGAGAATAGGGTGAGGAAGAGGTGGGGGAGTATTTTAGGGAGAGGACTATTGAATGAAGGGGGTGGGGTAGGGGAGGAAGATAAGCAAGAGGTGAGGACGGGAAATGAAGTGGGGAGGGAGGGGGAGGAATGAAATACAAATGGAGGAAATTATAGGGCCGTGAATAAGAAAAAAAGGGAAAGTCCCGCAGGTCTTGGAAAATGGTGGATGAAAGGAAATGTTGCATAGAAGGGAGGTATACGAAGGGGTGGAAAAATGGCTGCATAGATTTAATATAATCTGTGTAATCCAAGTAGGTATGGTACCACATCATTGAGGAGGATGGAGTATGTTGTGTTCCCTTCTGTATTAAAGGGGAAAGGGGGATAGGAATGTGGAGTGAAATTAAGAGGTTATATGTCATCTATATTAAGTTGTGGTGAGGAAGTGTAACGGAAGAATACTGATTGAGAGGGTAAGAGGTTTAACGGTAGGGGAGAATGGGGGAAGAACCAGGAGGATTTAGGGAGGGAAGAGGGTGTGTGGACCTATGTCACACTAATAGATGACTGTGGAGAAAAGTATTTGAAGAAGATGAAACTGAGCAAATATAGACTCAAAGGAAGAAAGCATTGACTAGTAGTGAATAGGGGTGAACTGTGGAGGGTTTGGAGGAAAATGGGTGGGGGTTAATTTTAGGGAAAGGTATTTAAGGCTTTTTAATAGGATAGTAGAAATGTGGTGGTGGAGAGTGTTAGGAGGGGAGGTGGAGATGTTTGGGACGGTGGTGGATTGGTGAGGCAGGGTTGTGTAATGTCGCCGTGTGAGCTATTCAATTTGTTTTATGGAGATATGTTTTGCAGAGGAAATGGTGAAGGAGGGGAGGGGGGTGGAATTGATGAAATGGTGATAGATAGAAGGAAAGTGAACATTGATACTAGTTATGCGATGATACTGCTAGTGGCGGAAGAACGCGGAAGGGCTGAGGTATTTGGTGAAGAGTAGAGATTTGGTGCTGTGTGTGGCCAAAAGGGGCTTAAAATAAAGCCAGGTAAGAGTAAAGTGGTTAGTGTTGAGGAGGAGTGAAGTGAGGAGGGAGGGGGTAGAGGTTTGAAGTAGGGGGTGAGTAATTGGAAGAAGTAAAAATTTTTAGATATTTAGGGATGGGGTTTGAGTAAGGGGGGAGGGATGAAGCAGGAGAATAGAAACATAGAATTGGTGAAGGAATTGATAGATATTTCTGAGAGAGAGGAATGGTATGATTTATAGAAGAGATAAGAGTGTAATTGTGATATATATTTATATACTTGATTGGGCTCACGATCACTATATATATATATCGTCCTCGGCTTATGTAATGGGTGTGAAACGTGGGGGTTGAATGCAAGGTCCAGGAAAAAGTTGGAAAAGTATTTTGAAGATGAAGGGGTTTAGAGAGCGGTTGCGGGGTTACGCGTCATCATAGGAGACGAGAGGATTAGGTAATAGAGGTGGATCAGTGAGGGAGAGGTGTGATTGGAAGGAATGCGTGATATATATATGAGAATGTTATGCATAGGCTTATAACGCTAGCATAGAGTGAATGGGCATTATAAGGTGAGCCACGGTATCGACAGCTAATAAAGAGTTAGGTAGGATCTACGATCCATGTCTGGCTGTGGGTTCGTGCTGAGGGGGATGTCAGGATAGGATTGATATCTGGCACGTGAATTGAAGGACAGTACAGGCGGTGAGCGTGTAAGGGAGCGGACTGAGAAGAAGAGAGTCAAAGCGACTGTGATTGTGGCGGCGAGAGTGGATATAGGCTAGAGTGTGGGGTGGCATGGTAGTAGTGTTGGTCGGGGGAGACGGCGATGAGGAGAGGTGTGAATGAGGGAGCTTGTACGCACTCATTAACCTGCTTTATTCCGCTATTATATGGTATCGTAGTTGCTTATCTTTAGTAGTATATATAATTATAAATTTAAATTAAATATTTTTATATATATTATTCATATAATATTTATAATATAATATATATCGATAATAATATGTACGGTAGCAGTAATTAGTCAGTGGAGACATAGGAGAGCAGAGGAAGTGGCGTTGATGTGGTACTGTAATTTGGGAGAGTAGGGGATGAGGTAGAAAGTATGTTGAAGTTTATGGGGATGTATTAGCATGCAAACCGATTGAGTCAACTCACGACAATATATTCCAGATCACTTCTATTTAACTATACTATTATTTATATATAGCCCTTATAGAGAGAAGAGACCAAGAGAGCGTAAGAAAGAGGAGAGAAGAGAGAAGAGAGTAGTAAAAAGTGGCTGGCGTCGCCACTGTATATGTATAATATATACTATATATATTATAATAATATTAATATATAATATACTTTTGTATATATATATATACTATAGTATATATTATATATATATATATATATATAGTGGATATAGTATATATACTATGGTATATATTATATATATATTATATATTATATAATTAATAATATAATGAAAAAAATTCATAAGTCTTAGGGGTGAAGATAACTATTTTTTTATAATATTGTTATTATTATGATAATTAAAATATAAATTCATAGATTAATACACTAGTATAAAATATTTAAGTAAAAAGAAAAATGGTGATTTTTAATAATATCGTACTTTTCACGAATCTTACGTAGCGACGTCTAGGACCGCGAAGGTTGCAAAAATTTACGAAAAAAAAGTACTGAGTGTGATTATGACAATAGTATGGTTCTGTACGTCTCATCGTACGTTAGTGATCGAAAGTTACTGAGAGCACCTCGAGTCGATCAAATAAAGGTTAGGTTGCTTCGTTTAATAGTGAATCGTCGATCAGTTAGTTAGGTTTTGAGCGTTTTACTTGCCATTCTAAGTTACAGGTTATGAGAGGGTTCTCTGGAATATATGTATTACAAAATAATGCTACATATGAAACAACAAAGTCTAATACGGAACGTATTTTAACCCAAAATACCCGAAACATTACTTTTTACCCTATCTTAAATTCTTTCACTCATCAGCACTAAAAGCCGTTTTCTTTCTCTATGCAAAATCAACGTTTTGGCTAGTTTATCAATTAATTTTATAGTTTTCATATTTCGTAATCTTTCTCGTTCACATTTTGATTAATTGCTAGTATCATATACTAATATTATATGAAAAAAAAAATTAAAAAAACATTTATCTGCACCTATTTATCTTATATTGTCAATAATATTATATATATATAATATATAGAATAATATATATATATATATATACCTCTATATATATATATAGTATATATATATATTAAATTAATATATATTTACGTGATATATATATATATTAATTATTATATATATATAATAGTTAATATAAATATATCATATATATAAATTATAATACTTATATATAATATATCTATATATATATTATATATATATATTTATATATTAATATATATATAGATATATACTATATATATATATATATAGTATATATTATTATAATGTATATAGTATATATTAATAATATATCATCATATAATAAGATAAAATATAACTATATTAGGAAGACTATGTTCACACAAACGAATTGATGTTTTATGTAAATTTCATGTTTTATATATTTAGTTATTAATATTAATACTAACATTAACATTCACCAAGTGATTACTAGCCTATACCAAATTCTTAAAATATTAAATAAGTTATAATAATAGGAAAGTAAGCGAGATAACGCACATTTTGGCATGAGAAATGAAAATGTTATTTTTTTTAGAGTTAATAAGTGAAAAAATTTAAGGTAAAGGCACAAAAAAATAATGTATTGGGGTAAAATTTCTGTCCCTTAAAGAATTTTTTTATCAATACATTGATTCTGTTGAAATACATAAAAAACTTATCATACACTAAACTAGGTAGGTTCTTAACCAAAGAATAACTTATATGGATCGACGATTTTGCAGTAAGCTCTATACCTATAACCTTATTTGAACGATATAGCAGTAAATTCCCCCTATATTTAACCTTAAACTTTTAGGATTGGATCTGCTTTTGCCGTAACTTTTTTTTGCTATTGAGAGGGGTGTTATACCATCCTTTTTTTGAGCATATATATATATATATCATATATATATATTATATATATATATATATTATAATATATATATATATAGTATATATATATAATATATCATAATTATATATATATATATATATATATATATATTAATATATATATATTAATATTATATTACCCTATAATATATATCATAATATTATATATATACAGAATCTAATAAAAATGATAGCTGCTTTGATTTGGGACCTATGGCACTTTATCAATCTTCCATTTACCATATTGAGAAATGGAGACAAATAATATTTGCACTTATTTAACTCCAATGGTGTTCCAGAAGCCATAAAAATCTTATTTTATTGGAGTATATACAGAAAGCCTTGCACAGACGGGGTCAATCAAGTAAGTAGTAATATAATATATTTTTTCAATCTATCTATAACTTGAACAGCTTCAACGCTGATGTATGAGAGTTTATAGGGGCATTTCGTTTTTGGTTGATTCCTGAGGTTTGTTTCTGAATTCGGAAACACCCGTGAAGGAATTTGGTAAGGTACCGTTGTTTTTGCCCACCTCAGAAGGAAAACATTATATATATATATTATATATATACTATATATATATATATAATACGTATATATACTAGTATATATATATATATTTATTAATTATAATATATATTAAATATTATATATATTATCTTAATATAGTACTATATATATATATATATTATCCATTCGGTACGATCTTTCTCTTGTAAAATAATATTTTTGGGGAAAATTATAGGTAGAAATTTCCCAATGGAGAGGGAAAACAAACTTTACATTTACTGCAATGTACAGAAAATATAATTAATTTAGATAATTTATTTAGATAATATTTAAGTTAAGTTAAGTAAGTTAAGTAAGTAAGTAAAGATATAGATTAAGTAATGTATAGTAAGTAGTAGTAGGGTTATTTAAGTTACGCTACTGTAACTATAGATTTTAAACTTATACCTTGGCAACTTTAATTATATGCTTATTGGTTAAAAAAAACTTGTCAACTTTAATTTTATGACTTATTGGTTAAAAAAACTTCTAAAGTGGGGAAAATACAAAATTTTATAAATATACTTTATCGGTAATAGATTACCTTTTTATTTTATTTACAATATATAATACTATATATAATTAATATATATATATATATATATATATATATTATAAATATATATATATATAATATATTTTATTAACCTTATACTAATATATATAATTTAATATATAATAGTATATATATATAATATATATATATATATATATATATATATATATATATTATATATATATTGTAAAGTATCACTCTGACATACAGATTTTTTTGTCTTTAATTTTCACTTTTAACAATTTATTGGGTTTATAATCCAATATACTTGAATTATATATATATATGGACTAATATGAATATATTAATATATGTAGTTTGTCAATTGTGAGGTACTATACTTGTGCACTAATTAGTTATACATTGTTCATAACCTATCATTAATCCATAAAATGTTCCATGGTTTTTATTTGCAGTATTTTTTTTCGTTGAGAATAATTATTTGCAACTTTAACAATATATTTTATTAAAGCTTCATTGGGCTGATTAGTGTTAAGCACATAGCTTGTATTTACATTTGGAAACCGGGATGATGTTAGTGGATCTATGACGTTAGCAGCTGTTCTGCGACCGTTAAGGAAGTGAAGTCTGAATCTCACAAAATGGATATTTTTATTCCTGTCTTCTATTTGATATATATATATATAGCATATATATAGTTATTATACTTTGTAGATATTAATATATATTATTATATATATATATATATATTATATAATATAATTAATATTATATTATTATATATATATATATATATATCATATATATTAATATATATAATATTATTAATTAAATTATATATATATTATTAAATATATATTAAATAGTATTAATTAATTGTACACGGATGATTTGTTTTTGTGGCGAATCTGAGGAGTTTGAGAAGATTGGTTAGAGAGATTTGGCAGGGAGTGTAGTAAAAAGGAATGGTTTGAAAGTAAACGTAGATAATGATAAAGGTTTAATGGTTGTGAGTGAGGATAAGCCCTAGTGTCGAAAATAGGGTGATGTTAGAAATATTGGTGAGTCAAGCTGGAACAAGTGTTACTGAGTTTAAATATTTTAGGGTATGTTGTTGGATGAGAAGGGAACGGTAATGACTGCTGAGTGGCGAGTGAAAGTATTGTGAACCTGGTTAGGCACCGAGTGATGTAGCTGGTTGGCCGACAGTATCGCAGGTATTTCACGCTTTTTAAACGATCTCTTCGAGTTCTCGGTGCTAAATTAATATAAAGAGGCGAACTCTTTTACAAGCGAAAAGATTCTGGATATGTACATTATCAAGGGTTCATTCTTAAGACGATTGAGGGATTAATGTTGTTACCTGTGTTATTTAGTAATATAGTGTGAGAACTTGAAATACTACAAAAGGTACTTCAAAGAAGTATAAAATAAATAGTATCTTATAAACATTCATTTATGTTCATAAAGAGATGGACAATCTTAGGGTGACATTTTGTAAGGTAAGTAATGTTGAGAGAAAGATGAGAAATATTGATTATTAAATGAGCGAGAATGACACAGTATAATAGAGTGAGCTAGTGTGTCGTGTTGCAGAAAAGGAGGATTAAATTCGTGACACACTCTCGATTGTCTTCCTGTACATCGGCTATTATATTCCTGGTGGAGAGACGCAAATAAAGGACTAGAAGACAGAATGAAGAATATTTGTTTATAGAAGTTTCAGAATCGAAGGCAAAATATGCAGTACGAGCTCTGGTGCCATTGGAAATAGTCTGGAGAAAAGTCATATTTTTTTGTTTTGTTTTCAAAATAATATTAAGAACAATATTATTTGAAAGATCTTTAATTTTGAATTATTTTTAACATAATGTTCCAGTGTGGCATTCCATAGTGTGGTGAGGTCATCAAGTACACTTTCCGCAATTACAATACATCCCAGAACCACAAGCACCATACATCTGCCAACGACCACCGCATTTTTGTCCAGGACCCTGTGAATATGGGGGAAATTAGATTAATTTAATCACATTTTACAAAACCATTTCACATATTATTATATTATTATTATTATTATTATACTACTTATTATTATTATTATTATCTATATTTTTATATTCTATTCTATATTATATATTTATATATATCTTATATATTAATTACATATGTAAACATATATGATATATTAATATTAATTATCTATATATATTTAATATATATATATATATATATATTATATATATATATGAGAATGTTTTGCTGTATTTTAGTGGAGTCCAATTAAGTAGACATCTCATTTTTCAATAATAATTTATTATTCAAATTCACAACAGCTATTAAGTAAAGCAAATTTACCATAAAAATGAAACAAGTTTATTTAATTGAAAAAAAAACGCGGAAAACCTATGAAACATGTATAGATTACATGCGTTATGGTTTTTTTTTACTATTATTTATTCATTTTTGATATTATAAAATAAATAAGTTGATTTAAATTATTTAAAATGTAAACAATCAAAATTAAAATGTCCAAAAAAAGGAATTTTATTTGAAAATGATTTTTAGAATAAAAAATTATAAACAATTACAATTATATTTTCGAAAAAACACGATATTTTGGAGAATTTGTTTTATTTCATTTTGTGTATATTTTACTATCGTTTTTTTGCACAATTATGTCAATTATAAATACCAAAATTCATTTTTTTTTCAATTTTACAGTTAAATCTAAAGGTTACATATTATATTGCGAGGTACTGTTTTTCAAATATAACTAAAATAAAATGTATTTTTGGATTTGGTTGAATTTAGCGTGTTGTTATAATATATTTTAATATATATATATATATAATATATATAAATTATTTTATTATTTATTATATTATATATATTTATATCTATATATATATTATATATATATATACCATATATATATATATATTATTACATAATATATATATATATATATATATATATATATATAAATAGCTGAATATAGTGTTTACTTTATACTCAATTGCTTATTATGCACAACTAAATTGTTATCCTATGCCAGTAAAAACGATCAGCAATAATAATTATAAAAACAGTAAGTTTAATGATAATAATCCTATTAAATTGACAAAAGATATAAAAACTTATAACTTGTTACAATAAATCAGTACTTTTATCAAGTGTAGTTATCAATCAGTCTGAAAATAGTATAATTGAAGTATTAAAGTTTCACTACTTTTAGGTTTTTAGTAGGCTTTAAATTATCTTATTTCTTAGAAAATAAAATCTTTTTTTATTTTTTTCAAAAAAATAAGATAAAATATTTATAAAAGAGGTAGTTTAATCAAAGTTTAAAGTATTATAATGATCTTTATTTATTAATACTTTATTATTATATCTTATATATTATTATATTTTTTATTATTATTTATTATTATTGATTATTAATTATTATTATTATTATGAGTATTATTATGATTTTATTTTATTTTATTATATTATATATATTATTGATATTATTATTATTATTGTTATTATTATTATTATTATTTTTATTAGTATTCTTTACTCGTTAATATAAGTAAAAAAAAATATAAAATATAATCAACATGCTATTTATTTAATATTTTCAATTATAATTTCATCAATTATAATTATTTTATTTTATATATATATTATGACTGAATATATATAATATATATATGTATATATATATACTATATATAATTTTTATTTATTATTATTGTTATTATTATTATTTATATATATAATGCTATTAATGTTATATTTAAATAATATATACTACAAATAATAATATTATCTCATATTATATATATATATATGATATATTATGTTGATTTTATGCAAAATTAGTTAGTGGTGTGGTTGGATGGAGTGAAACGTTGATAAGAAGGAGTGGTGAATTAGGGTTTAGAAGTAAGTGACAAGGTAATAAGATAAAGTATTTAAGAACTCTTGCAAATAAATCAGTTTGAATGTTGAACAAGTGAAAACTGAACCAATCTGGAAGCAAATGAAGAAAGCGGTTTGTTAGAGTGCAAGCAGTTATGAGATGAGGGAGTAGGAAGTAAGAATGTAGTGAGTGGTGGAATTGAAGATTTGATGCTAGCGAAGCGGTTAAAGGTAAAAAATAGAAGCGTGGTTGAATGAGCTAAACAATGATGAGATTTCAAAAGAAAGATGTTTGGATATATAAGGAGTGTAAGGAGGAAAAAGGAATACTAAAGATGATGCAGTAAGAGGAAAAAAGGGGTCAACGAGCGGTTTGAAGGAGATGAATTGCGGGACTCCAGTTACAGGAATAGGATCTCTTCTGGAAGAAGGGCGAAAAAGCGTTAAGAATGGAGAATAAGGGATATGATCTGCTTAGAATTTTAATGAATAGGGATGGTACTCGGGATGATGAAATGGATGTGAGAGAGTGTGGATGGAACACTTCGAAAATCTGCCTAACATTGGCAAAGTAATGAAGAGTATTATTTGAATGTGTGTGGTGTTTGGATGGCTGTGTGAAGGATAGAGCATTTGGGTCTTGTAAGATGGGTCATAGTAAGGAAGAGGTAATGGGAAGAGAGTCAGGAAAGTGAAGAATGGTAAATCTGCAGCATAGATGAAAATTATGGTGAAATGATCTCAAGAAACGGAGGGCGTGATGGTGAATGCGTGGATTTACGGGAAGTTGTGGTACAAAGTTTTTTTGGAGGTTTTACAGTGGCGTAACTAAGAGTCATAGGGGCCCCCCCGCCAAAGTGGAGGGCCCCTTGGACATATATAATATTATATTATATATATATATATATATTTATATATATATATTATATTATATTATATCTAATATATATACTATAATTATATATATTATAATATAATTATATTATATTATATCTTATTATATCATATAATATATATATAATATATATATATATTTATATTTATAATTATATTATTCTATAATATATATATATTATTATTATATATAGTATCTCACTAATTTATATATATAGTAATATTATATTAGTTCTATATATATATATACTATATATTATATAGTAGTTTATATAAATATATATATACTATATATACTATATATTTTATTATATAGTAAGTATATTATAAAGTATATATATATCTATTATATATTATTTATATTATATATATATATAATAATATATTAATATTATATATATATTTATATATAGTACTATGATGGGTTATATGTATTTATTCAGATTTTACTCTTTTTTATTAGGAGATAATTGAGTATTTGCATAAAACAGTAATGACATTTTTGGATAAAGAGTATGTAAAAATGAGAATAAATGTTCTTTAAAGGGAACAAAAACTGTATTAAGGACTTTTCACTTTTTTGTATAAAATTTAATTATTAAAATTCTCGACAAAACATCCTTTTTATATTATGCTTCAAATGTATTATATTATTTTTACTTAATATCTTAATTTCCCTCCTCTCCTACATAATTTTTATCTAGTTAATTAGTCTAATATATATATATTATATATATATATTTATATATATATATATATATATTTATATATATGTGTCGTATAATATATTATATATATATATATATATAATTTATATATATAATTACTATATATATATATTATATATATTATATATTATATATTATATATATATATACAGAATTATAAGAATTAAGAATGATTAAGTTACCAAAATTCGTGAGTATCTGTTCTCGCTTGTCAAAATATTCGAAAGGATGAATGCTTTTTAGTTTCCAAAACGTTTTTGGCTCATTGTCATGAATTTATTACCACTTCTTTCAGATCAAGTGTACGACATGTTTCATTTTCAATGCTTAATCACAGCCGAATGCACTAGCCTTGTTCTCTGTGTAATATTGTTCCGTTAAAAGTTTTTAACTTGGCTATTGAACGACTTCAGCTGTTGCAGAGTTTTCTTACGGAATAAAACAGTTTTGCCTAAATCTTTAATAGTTACCATATTTTTCATTTTACTTCTGAGTTCTATTAATGCTTTGAGGTTAATGCTTGATGCTCCGAAATGAATTCTAATTCATATGAATGTACAATTTTATAGCAATGATCTCTGCCACACATCAAGGTCGTAGCTCGATATTTGCTGCAGGAGAGAAGATAACTCTATTACACATTGTTTTTCATGTCTATGAACGAGTAGTTATTGTTCATTTATATATCAAAGATTTATTGAAAACCTTATATTCTTAAATGCTTTCAATGGGTCTTCAATTTTTTCATAAGATAAACTCATCAAAAAATTTTTAATCTGTATTTGACGTCTGGACGAGTAAATTTGCTCAATGTTCAATGATGTTGCTACGTACGGAGGTTCCTCTCACATCAACATCAAACTTGTCCTCGCTCGCAGAGTCTGATGGGTCGTGATTCCAATAACCAAGTTGCTTTTGAAGTCTGTATTTGGACTTTGCATATTTTTGAGACAACTGATTGCTTTCCAATGCTTGTAAATTTGCGAAAGACAAAGCGTGTCTAAATAAAATTTTATATCTGACGCCTTTTGCAAATTGCTTCGTTACTTTCACTTGACTTCTTACTCGTAAATATCACTTGAGATAAGAACTGCGAAATACTTTTGTTGTTTTTTTATTGCTAGTAAGGAATCATACTTGGATGACTACCTAGTTAGACACAATTTTTTAGTGTTTTTGTGATGCATTCGTTATTTGTTGAACAGCTGTTAATTCTTGCCACCGAGCTGTACTAGAACACATATACTTTTTCCAGTTTGTCATAAAATTTTTGAAGAGCCATTATATGCTTTCATATTTTCCCAAATTAACTGTTAGTTCTGGAATCACTCTTGACAATGAGGTATTCTGGATTTGGAACAATTTTCTATATACGAGCTTGAAGTCCTGAATATTTCCCTGGCATATTTGCTCCTCCATCATAGCCTTGACCTGCTGCATTTTCTATTTTATGTTTTTATCTATATACTTAAATTCAAAATTGTTTTTTTCAAGTTTCGACACTTGTATCTCTGTTTATGTTATAAACACGTCAAAATTCTCTCAGGGTAAGGTAGCACAATTAGACTCTTCTTTCACGGGCAGCATCGCCCAATGTCACACCCATAAAATGGACATAAAATTGCTGAATTTTTCAGCCGATTTTGACTATATAAACACAAAATGTAGCTTTTTTGCCTCTAAACGTTGGTTTTGGCTGTTTTTCCTGTATCTAAAAATCCTTTCAGAATTTAAAAAATTTCAACCAATGTTTTGACATTTTTCGTTCGATTTCAATATTTTTTTCGAAATAGATTAAACTTGAATATGCATAGAATAGGCATTATCCTACAATAGTCAAGAAGATTTTTTCGATTTTTGAGTTTTGTGTTCAGCGTTGTTCATTTCCAAACCCAATTTTTTTTGGATTTTTAAAAAGAAAAACTGCGTAATTTTTATCTTCTACTAATCGAATGAAATTTTCAAGGCATATGTAGTCGGGGAGAGGCACATTTTTTATTTATATTTCTTTGTATATGCAATAGTTTTGAATTTCTTGGAAAGTTTTAAAAAAAAAGAAATGTTGAAATTTTTAAAATAATTTTTTCTTTTGGTATCCAAAACAAATTTGCAGATATAGTAGAAAAAATTATATAAATTTTTCACTTTTTTCAAAATTCAAATATTTGAAAAATGAAATATTGGATATTTTTTATATATTGCTTCCGATCGAACATCAATTTTCAGGCTTGTTAGTCGGGGAGTGCATTTATTTTACTATATATATATTATATATATATATAATATATATATAGTGTATATATATATATATATATATATAATATATATATATCATGTTTTTATATGTTATATGTGTTATGATATATATTTATATATACTATTATATATAATATATATATTATATATATATATATATATATATGTTGTGTAAATTGATGTATTTTCATTATTTCAATTTATTTCATTTGTTTGCTCTTCGAAATTATGGGCCCCTACCTGCGTGGGCCCCCCCCGCACCGCGGGGTCTGCTTTCTGGGGCTCGTTTAGTTCGCCTGAGGGTATATTCCGAGACATTTGAGGAGGAGAGTAGTAATAGTGCAATTATAGTTAAAGTAAGGGGTATGAGGGTAATTATAAATTATACGATAGAACCAAACCTTTTATACTATACACCTGATTATATGCTTGTTAATTATAACGAAATTGCTTTACATTTACTGAGGGGATCATTCTCGAAGAACAAGGAGCGTTTAGAACTAGTAGAGATGTGTGGATCAAATTCTTTCATTGAAACAAATGATTGAGAAAATGAGAGAGAAGAAGAATCAATTGTATTTTTAGGTTTTATGGAATTTGCAACAAGTGTATGAATGGAATATATAGGCTCATGTGTTAGTGAAATACCGTAGTTGGCGGTAAGCTTTCAAATGGAATCAAATGTAACAATAGTGAGTGTGTAAGAATACTCGGAGTTGAAGTGATTGGTTTAATATTAATAGCTCCGATGAGGAAGGATCGTGTTAGATCTCCCTTGGTTATTCCCAATTTGTATATGATGGGGTTACTTGATTAAGGACTAATGACTTGTGGTGGTGGCAGTTTGGAATTCAAGGTGTCTAGAATAATATGAGAATGGAAGAGAGTTAGAGGTGCCTCCGTAACCGTTAATTGGCGGCATGAAATTTGTTGTCCCGTTTATATATATAATAGTATATATATATATATATAGCCAAACTTAAAGAAGGTACCCGCATCATATCTTCTGAAAACCAGAGTATAATGATAGGTGAGTACAAGAAAACTATAACATATATGGA
>JABUQX010091427.1:0-56849 GCA_015478945.1 Trachelipus rathkii | reverse complement strand
TAGGTTGGAGTGGCGGTGACTGGGGTCCCCCTTCTTCAGCACGGCTGGGATGATGGTGCAGGACTTTCAGCAGGAGGGAACGTTGAAGTCAATAGTCAGAACATATTGAAATTCTGGCCAAGGCATTGGTGAATCTCAGGAAGTTCAAGTAAAGAAATAATTTACCAAATTATAGCATATTATATTATAATTTTGTTGGTGGAATAAATTTAACTACCCTATACTATTATTATATTAATATATTATATATATATTATATATATATAATATATATAATTTTTATATATATATATATATAATATAATTATATAGTATATATATATATACTATAATTTATAATATATTATATATCATATAATTATTCATATATATATTATATATATAATTATAATATATTAAAAAATTATTATATATTATATATATATATATATTAATATATATATATATATATTATATATATATATATATATATTATTTATATATATATATAATTAATATATATCATATAATATAATATATATAGTATATAATATTATATAAATATAATTATATAATATATAATATTATATATATATAATATATTACTGGTAATATACTAATAAGTCCCAATTAAAAAATAACTTACGTAAATTCAGTTGAATACAACCAATGTGTTTATTCACTCCCACCAGTGGTGAAGTAACCCAATGCAACTCAACAGCCAATTGTTTTTTATGTCTGCTTCGTATAGCCCATCAATTCAAATATATATTAAATAACCTAAAGTACATATCATAAGCACTGTATGAACAATAATTGGGTCTAAAAAAAAACTTCTCTTTATATATGCATGTCTTAAAACGATAAAAAACAAAAATCTCTTTACTTTGCAAAGTAAACAGTTTATGAGTGGGAAACTATAAATGGCCTGCTTAAATTTTTCATGCATCCTTAAAATTTGACAGTCAGGATAATGATGCTGATAATTTAGATGGTTATCATTTTTTATGAATGTGCAGGAAAATAAATCAGTGCTTTTAATTTAGGCAAAATTGCTACTGGGAATAGTAGTTCTCCTTTCCCCTATTCTAGAAACTATTTATGCTCTAACAAAAAGATAAGTTTATACTGGGTACCATTGCGTGTGGATACCAATAACTATTTCCTTGCCAATGGATATTAGACACCACCCTAAAAAGAAATTGGTATAAGATAAAAAAATACTAGTGGATGGGACAATGCTAAAATTTTCACATTTTTGATTCCTGATTTGAAAAATTCCAAACTTATACCAATTCTTATAAAAATGGCTTTTTTCTGATGTCTTCATGCCAATTTCATTCATTGTGACTAAGCCAAAATAACTTCAGAATTCAATTATATAAAGATTGGCCTCTGTTAATTCTTGCATGCGATTCCCCCCCAAGAAAAAACCTTGACTGCAGATTCTTCTGATTCTTGATTACCGAAATATACCAATTCATCACTAAAAAATATATATGTCTATATATTTTTTCTTTTAAGCAGTAAGCTAAAATTATAAGGAAAACGGACCCTAAAGAAAACTTAGGGTCTTAGGAGAACTTTTATGGGGAATATTTATATTTTATATTTAGATCCAGTATGGTTACAGAGCCAAAGTCCAGTAAATATACTATGCATCAATTTTAAGTCGTCAAACTTACCTTAGGAAGAAGCTTTTTGAGCATTTGTTGTCAGTTTTTTGGTTATTTTTATCTGTAACTTGACAGCTAAATATGAAACTTATGAAGGATTAGTATTGGGTTGGAGTGCACCGTTAACCTTAATTTCATTTATGCTGGAATCAACTTTCAGAACATAATAATTAGTAGCATCTGAAACATTCAAGAACTAATATATTCGTATAATCTCATCAGTACTTGTATTAAGTTTTGACGTCCAATGTTCAAAGCTTACAAGTTGAATATTGATTATAGTCTAGCTACTGGACAATACGTTGAGGTTAGTTTTTGGATTTCTATAGTTCGAAGGATCTAAACTGAATATTAACATCTAATAGAGATGGCTAGTTTTTTTTTTTTTCTCTTTTAATTACACAATTCAACTCTTATTTATGAATTTTAATATGACCATTATAATTTTACATTTTACTGATATTATCTTCAACCATTTCTTTAACTTTAAGGAATAAAAATAATATTAAAAATAAATTTACATTTACATTTTTATTTTTAAGCATAAATGTAAAAAAAATTTAAAAATGTAACATGAAACATTAAACTTAACTTAATATTTTGATTCTTTTTTATATTAAAAAATAAAAAATTTTTTAGACTATGCTAATCTAAACTACCAAAATTTATAATACTTATTCATAATCTATGCTTTGTTCATGGGCAATCTGGAATAACTACGTAAATAACATGCTGGGTATTTGTGAAAAATTGTCTTATAAATCAATTTTCATAAAACTTTTACAAATATATTAACTATGTATTAATGTGAATATTAAAAGAAAAAAAGTTGTAAATGCCTTTGCAATAAATCATAATTAGTGAAAACAGAAGCTGCTTTTTACCAGAAATTATTAAAAGCGTTAGTAATGTAATAAAAGCATTAGTAATGTAATAATAATAAAAAAACAACTTAAAATAGCTATTAAATTAGATTTATTATTAATGTAAGAATAATAACAGCTACTTAAAAAAAAAATATTAAAATTGTAAATTGAAAACTAAAATTCGTCTGTATAATGAAACTGATTGGCTGAGCGTCAGAGGCGTGCTTTCATTACAGCCAATTAAAACGCACATTTGTAAAGAATTTTCGCTGCGAAGCCAGCCCGTCAAATACAGAATTAATATCAGTTTGAATTGAATGAAGTAAACATAGTGTATGATCTATGGAAGTAACGAAATATATCAAAAAAATCTCTCTCTTCTCTCTGCTCTCTTTCTCTCTCCTCTTTCTCTCTCTCTCTTCTGTCTCTCTCTTCTCTCCTCTCTCTCTTCTCCTCTCTTCTCTCTCTCTCTCTCTCTCTCTCTTCTCTCTCTCTCTCTCTCTTCTCTTCTCTCTCTCTCTCTCTCCTCTCTCTCCTCTCTCTCTCTCTTCTCTCTCTTCTCTCTCTTGCTCTCTCTCCTCTTCTCTCTCGCTCTCTTCTCTATCTTTCTCTCTCTCTCTCTCTCTCTCTCTCTCTCTCTCTCTCTCTCTCTCTCTCTCTCTCTCTCTCTCTCTCTCTCTCTCTCTCTCTCTCTCTCTCTCTTTCTCCTTTCTCTCTCGTCTCCCTCTCTTCTCTCTCTTTCTTCTCTCTCTCTCCTCTTCTCTCCTCTCTCTCTCTCTCTCTCCTCTCTCTCTCTCTACTCTCTCTCTCTCTCTCTCTCTCTCTCTCTCTCTCTCTCTCTCTCTCTCGTTCTCTCTCTCTCTCTCTCTCTCTCTCTCTCTCTCTCTCTCTCTCTCCTCTATATATATAATATATATATTATATATATATATATATATATATATATATAATATATTATATATATATATTAATATATTATATATATTATATTAGATATATATATATATATATGGTCAGCCTCTAAAAGAGGACCAATCCATATCTCAAAAACTACCATAGCTACCGGGAAAGGAAATAACATTTTTGGAATGCTGGTGAAATTTTTCGTTCGGAAAATGTAAAAAAAAAATATAAAAATTAATACTCTAAAAAACTACATAGCACAGGAAAGGAGTACATAGTTTTGGCATTGCTGGTAAGAGATTTGTAGTTTAAATAAAATAAAAAAAATATTCATGCTCTATGGATCATAAATAAAGCTTTTTGTTTTTAACTAGAAGATTACCCCAAGGGTTATACGCACTGCTCGGCAGAGTCGGGGTCTCCTGCGGCACTTCCGGGGAACTCGGGTAGGACTATTTCCCCCCTCCGGGAAGGGTCTCCGGAACCCCCGCTCTTTGGTATTTGGCGGGTGGTCGCGGGGTTCACTCGCCCTCCCTACTGGGCCGTTAGTGAAAACGCCCCCCCTGTGTGTCCCGTCGGCTCTGAGCCCCTAATTGCGCGTAAGATTTTTAGATTTGTTTTTTTTTTTTTTTTTTTTTGTTTTCAAACTAAAATTGTTCACGCATAGTTATGTAGTTAGTTTAGTTAGTTAGTTGTTAGTTAGTTAGTTAGTTAGTTTAGTGGAGGTTAGTTAGTTAGTTTAGTTAGGTTAGTTAGTTAAAGTTAGTTGTAGTCTAGTTAGTTAGTTGTTAGTAGTTTAGTTATGTTAGTTAGTTAGTTAGTTAGTTAGTTATGTTAGTTAGTTAGTTAGTTTAGTTAGTTAGTTAGTTAGTTAGTTAGTTGCTTGTTAGTTAGTTATGTTTAGTTTAGTTAGTTAGTTATTGTTAGTTTAGTTAGTTAGTTAGTTAGTAGTTTAGTTAGTTTAGTTAGTTGTTAGTTAGTTAGTTAGGTTTAGTTAGTTAGTTAGTTAGTTGATTAGGTTAGTTAGGTTAGTTAGGTTAGTTAGATGTTTAGGTTATTAGTTAGTTTATGTTAGTTTAGTTAGTAGTTAGTTTAGTAGTTATTTAGTTAGGTATATATAGTTAGTAGTTAGGTTAGTTAGTTAGTTAGTAGGTTAGATGTAGTTAGTTAGTTAGTTAGTTAGTTAGGTTAGTTTAGCTTAGTTAGTTATATATATATATATATGTAGTTAGTTAGTTAGTTAGTTAGTTAGTTTTAGTTATGTTAGTTAGGTTAGTTTAAGTTAGTAGTTAGGTAGTTAGTTAGTTAGTTAGTATTAGTTAGTAGTTAGTTGTTTGAACTTTTTTTCTAGTTAGTTAGTTAGTTAGTTAGTTAGTTAGTTGTTAGTTAGTTAGTTAGTTAGTTGTTAGTTAGTTAGTTAGTTAGTTCAGTTAGTAGTTAGTTAGTTAGTTAGTTGTTTTTAAAGAAATATATCCGACTGTTGAATGTTATAATTTCTCTCTTGGCATTAGGCCTTATGGCCAGTGGTCTTATTTCAGTTTTTGAAGAGAAAGTAACAGTCGAGGCTCCTCAGGATATTCTATGGGGCTAATCTAGTCCCAATGGAAAATTGCCTCTAATTTAGAATCAAATGAAACAGTTCACTCCAATTGTGTTTTAATATGTGGGCTTTACAATAAACTAATACTGATCAATGCGTTATGTGTATCTTATATTTCTTTAAATTCCTTTACTATTCTTAATTATTAATAAATACAATGAAGCGTATTATAATCTCTTATCCTTTTAGTAACTTATAGTTATTGAGCTCTAGAAGTAGTTTCTGTCTAGTTTAGTCTATATTACAGTAGATTGTTTACTTTTCAATGTTTGACTAGAGAATTCTTCAACTAAATTCCTAATTGATGACAATCATAACCTTTTCTGTATATTTAAACTTCGTGAATATTTCATAATATGAAGTACTTTTTCTGTTATTTTTACGCTTAAACGAGAAATTTATCAATTACTCAAGTTCTTCAATAGTATTTCCAAAAGTGTGTTGTCGAAATGTCACTTGAAAAATTCAATAAACTTCAAAGTTCTATCTTAGTATAAACTAAACTATTTATACCAAATTCCAAAATATAAACTATTGGTATAATATCCGACCTCAAAGCTAAACAACCATAATCAAGCATCAAGATTTCTAAAGTCCAATCTCAATGGCCTTGTTCAAAGTTATCCACAAATTCAAATATGAAATTATTAAAATAAACTCAAAGCATTCAAGTATATAATTACCGAATTTATACCGATTTCAAGAACAAGTCAAAAATACCCGGCTGTTAAAAAGTATGTGTTTCAACTCAACTAAAATATTTCGACTATCAAAGCACTTAAATGTTCAAACTCAAAATAAAAGTCCAGGTTAGGAAAAAGTTTGGTTCCCAAAATCAAAGTATTGTTAATATAAACCAGTTATTCTTAATTAAATACAAGTTAATGTGTACTGTCCAATATCAAAGTCGATTCAATTTATGTGGATCGAAAACCAACTCACTGTATCAAAACGTGAATTAAATTTCAAAGATGTCGAAAAGTCTAGAGTAATTCCACCTACAAATTGTAGAGTCGTTTTCCTAAAGTATCTCATATAGTTCTGAGTTTTAAATAATCTGACGAAATTCTATATAGAAAGTCCAAATATGGATAAAAAATGTTAACATAAGTAACTTTATTAGACTTGTCACATATAACTGTATAGTTTTGCATTCTCTGAAAGAGAGGTACTCGTTAAGTGTCAAAAAAATCAAAAATCTGATCAATCTCAGTCAAGTATTATTAAGGATTCATGTGGTTAAAATTCTAATTGTTCTCTCATTTCAATAGTGGTCCGTTTGAAGATTCCAATCAGAATATCAGTCACTCTTATACTAACATTTTGTCAGAACGTTAGTTTAGTCAATCGTAACCACGCAGTTAAAGCAATTAAAATCTCATAATTTCCAGTATCAATTTGGAAGTTTCTGTATTGTTCGTATATAACTATTAAGTCTGATTTTTTATTTCATAACTGTCAGTTCATAAATTCAATTGTGCTCCGATCCCCCTTTGTCGGGATCTTGTGTAATAAAGCGTGGTGTCTTGCAGGCGATTCTCGGTGGTTAATATATCACCTCCATGGTATTACATGTCCGAAGGCGAGGTGTTTTTGATTAACTGAGGTCTAAGTTTAATTTCTCTCAAATTTCTTGGCTGTGTTCAGTTCAGATGAATTCTCCATATAATAGCCGTCTTAATCTCTCTGGTCCAGTTTTCAATAGTTCATACAACTATTTTTAATATTATATCTTATTGACTTAAACCCTGGATCAAATATTCAATAACTATAAAAATATAATTATGTTTTCAATTATCAAGGGTTATAATTCTCGAGTAAAATAACTGGTTTTTTCTTTCTTTAAATTTCTAACGAAACACAATTTATATAAATATGTAATTCTTTAAATATAATACTCCTTGACTAAATACTCATTCAATTCTTATTATTGTTTTCTAATTTCTATTATAAGATAAAGTATCTTTATTTTAATCAAATCTTATATTTTTTCTAATAAAATATATCAAATAAATTCTATATCCTGACTTTCGTACACAACCACTAAATATCAAAACCTTTGAATATATTTTTGGAATAACATACAGTAAATATTATGCTATAACTTGCATTGCCATAATGTTTATAACTCCAAAAGCTTAATCACTCTAATGTAACTATATTCGAATTTTACATAAGGGTAACCTAAAATCGGTCAACTAAATTAATATAGTATTATTGAATTCGATGAATTATTGCTCAAAGCTTTAAGTGATTATACACACTAGGAACTTAATTTACATTGTTGAATTGTGCTTTATTTGATAAGTATGGTCTCACTCAGCGATATTTTATGTTATTTTTAAGCGCCAACAGGAAAAATAGGTGAAAAAGCACTCGGATGAAATTTTCGTGGATCTCGCTTGAAATAAATAGTTGCCTCATGCAAGGGCCGTGACTAATGATAACGATTGACCTAATTAGTTGTTCCAATGTATATTCCGTATGAGACTGGAACTTACAGCGGAATTTACAGTCCTGATTGGCTTGATAAATAAGATAAATAAGTCGCTTAATATTATAAATTGTACAAAATATTACCTTTGATAGGGGGTATTTTATGTACAAGTCGCTCATCGCTCGAGTTCTTCAAGGTACCTTGCTCAGCTATAATTATACTATAGTATCGAAATCTCTAATGCAAAAAGTGTGAGGTGGAATTGTAAAGATGATTACACGCAGCAATTGTTACTATTGCGTAAACTGTATGAAAATCTACTATCCAATATATCTATAGGTTTTAATCCTTATCACGAATATCGGTGAGAGCAGCCTGGGCGAAGGGGTTTTGCGATTCCCTAGCCCAATATGGGCGGGCTGCCCGCTGAAGATGTTTGCGTTTTTGGTTCTTAAAGGGCAACCCCCCTCCGGTTATCGCAGTTGCTCTCTCTACTTCGCTTTAGTTGTGGACTCACTTTTTTTAACTCTTGACGTTTGGTCCTATTCCGGCCAACAGACCCCCGTCGCGGAGTTGTTGCCATTTCTCTGAGTGATCTTTCTCTCGATCGTCTTTTGCTCTTCCCTGTAGCGACATGTTCGACGAGTGCATAAGTGCTTATGAATATCAACATGATCGCTTAAAGCAGTGTGTGTTGAAGAAATCACACAAGACTTATATACTTGTCGGCAGTTTAACAGGTTATTACTTTTTTCTCTGATCTTTTCTTATCTTATTATTACGAGATTTTTTACCGTTATATTGATTTACATCTATCTTTTCTCATTCTCTTAGTGGTTTATTATATCTTGTCGGTATTTGTGTCTGATTTTTTCAATATTGCTCTCGAAGATGCCGGTTTATTTCTCGTAGCGATTCTGTGCACTATGAGTGTCTATAGGAACTTAACACTCTCTCCCAATATGCGTGTGTTGCTTATTTAGTGATCTCTACAAGTGATTTTGTGCTTTCTGAATTCCCTTATAAGTTGCTCTGTACACTAATGTGATTTTCATGATAATTTTTTGTGGATATACTCTCTAAACATCCTCTTACATGCATGAACACACTCGTTATCCTCTCAATATTCTCTCATATCACATCTACTTACATAATTTCTGTTACACTTTCTACGTGCTCTATACAATACTGGTGGATTTTATAAGATAAACAGAAATATATTCAAAAATATTACAATTATTATTATTGGTTATTAATCGCTGATAGTAAGTCAGCCTGCGCGATCCATATTTTCTTTCGATTATATAGATAAGAATTAGTATATAAGCTTCGCCTTCAAATTGGTATATGTTTTTGTGTGTGTAATTAAAAGTGATCCCTGCGAGTTTTTGTGTATTGACCGTAGGTCACCCCTATTAAGGGTTCTGTGCTCCCTACTTGTTAAGGCCGAGGTCAGTAGTTTCCTGTAATCTTAGTTAAGCTTAGTATATTCTTTGAGATATAATGATAATGGTTAGTAATGTTAGTATTCTTCTTGTCTCAGCAGATATTCTTTCCGCTCTCTCGTGGCGAGGCTAGCATACTACTCTAGTCATAACCATCCGTATTGGTGTTAGTAGGACTTCTCTCTCCTCTCGTACTTATGACTTTTTTACTAGCCCCAAAAATTTATGAAATGCTAGGTAATGGCTTACCTAGGTAACTGATAGTTTTATTGTTTGAGCTGGGTAGGTTGAGGCGCCTACAAGTCCTCTCGTCCATTGCGGCCACGAGTCGAACGGGTCGGGGTGTTGGTGTCTGGGTCTCATGGCATTGTTCTCTCTTATGATGTTCATCTTCGTTAATTACCTCATTAGTTCGGGTCTCCTGATGGGATTTGTTCAGTTTCCCTCCCTTTTCGTGCTATCAGAATTCTAGGTGTGACGCGGCCTTGTTTAATGATAATATACGCATATCACCAGTAATGTATGCATATGTAGAAATTGATCTGAATTAGTGTGCTGGTATCGATCCAAGAGAATACCCACTGCGCACGCAATTGGCCACTTGGCTGGAGTGTAGCGCACCGAATGTTATTCAGGAGAGAGGTACGGTTTACTCATGATGGTGGATATGTCGGTTTAGGCCCTCCGCTGTGGAAGGCCTCTATTGCTCTTATATTCGCGTCCTTCGAATACCATTATCTATCCCCATCTCTAATAAATATCCGTGTGGTTTGTACTACTTTGCCTTTATACTGATATCTCGTTCTAGCTATAGATTTTTGATGTACATGATCGTTCCTACGCATTTGCTTGGATTTGTCTAGTACCTTTATTTTCTAATGGTGAGTAGCATTTTATTTTAAATTCTTTTTTATTTTATAACCCGTACTTCATATTTTTTTTTTTAAGTGATGCATATGGGGTTTTTAGCATCTCTCTCAATATTATCTTTCTCAGTAACTATTGGTGTTTATATTTGTACAGCTTTTTTTATTTGTCATGATGTTTCTCTTTTATATTGTTTATTAATTGCCTAGTGTTTTTAATTTAATTTTTAGGTTTTTATGTTGTTGGATTGGCTTCATTATTTTCGTGCTCTTAGTCTGTATTATCTACTTTTCTTCATCCTTTCTTCTTATGATTCTTGTCTCTCTCTTTCTATTGTTTTATTAGTTTATTGCCTATTCTCATCTGTGCCAAACTTGCATGATGCGGTTTTATTTGGTGTATATGGTTTATTTATATTCGGTTTCCATTTGGTTTATTTGTGTAAACATATTAAAAGTCGTGCTATTATGTTCTACAATGTTTCTCTTTGTACTTTAATATAGTTGTTCTCTGACTACATCCTTATTTTAGAGTGTATTTTATTTGTCTGTTAGACTTTGTTCTCTTAATCGTAATGCGGTCTCTATTGGTTCTTATTTTATATTTTTGTATCTCTCGAGATCTCTCTATTATTAATTGTTTTTGTTAAATAATGTGTTTTTTTTTTTTTTATTTTTATTTTATCTTTTTTTTTTTTTTTATAGTTTTTATTTATTTTTCGTTTTTTTTACCTCTTTCCAATGTATCTATGTATTCTCCTCATATTTTTACTGTATCTAATTTGTTGTGTTTGTTTGTCTGTCGCTTTTAAAATGTGGTCTAGCTCTCTCTCTCATATCTCTTTCCAATTTGGTGCGTTTTCTGCATGTGTGTAAATACGGTATACGTTTTTTACCCTATCTGTTTGATTGCTGTTTCTGAAGTTCGTCCTTAAGTTTACGAAGTATTACAGGTCAGCCAATTGCCAGCGGCTCAACTCAGACCTCGCACCACTTCTAGATTACGACGGCTCATATCGCTCTGTTCCCATATTCCATTATTTCAGTTCAATATGTCTAATTGTGTTCCGTTCTGCAATGGAGTCTGATTTATTCTATCCTATTCCATCTAGGTATATGAATTGACGTTTATGTTAATTATTTGAATGTTATATCTTTGTATGGGGCCCATCTGGGGTATTCTGACAAGGATCGCACTCGACTGTCTCCCACAACCACGATCTTTTCCGATGACAACACATCTGGTTTTGGAGTCCTTCTTCTGGTAGTCATGCTGAAAAATATTATCTTTCTTACGTGCTTTAGATATATAAACCGTTTTCCTATCTTTATTTTGTTTTTCTGGGTGTTGCCAAAGCAATAAGGTATTTATATTGCTAAGCCAGTCCTTAACTCATTAATCATTTAACTTTTTATCCGACTGCCAAAGCAATAATTTATTTCACATTGTTAAGGCAGTCTTTAACTTATTTATTCTTAATTTTCGTTCCTAATTGCCAAGGCAATCGGTTTCTCAACCACCAAGGCAATTTATTTTATTTTACTTTCATTGTCCCAACAATCTCTTTGATTACTAGGACAATTTTATTTCTTGTTCACCAATGAACTGTCTCCAGTTACTGGTGTTATTTCTTTTTCTTCCGATTGTCAAAACAATCTTTTCTGATTGTTAAGGCAATCACAATTGATTTTACACTATTAACTACCTATTTTCAGAGTATGCAAACAAATATATTTCGTATATACGTCTTCCTGATATTCACTCACTGATCAATACCAATCTTTTGCGGATGATATGGCTATATGTTATTATCAAGGAAATTTATTCTAAAAAAAAAAAAATTTTTTTTTTTTTTCTACTGTATACGTAAAACTGTGTAAATTGTACAAGTATATATTTATTACTATAGCAACATCAACTTCTACTCTCTATGGATCTCCCTCTTACACGCCATCACTGATCCTATTAATTACGTTCACACTTGGATCACCGGTAAAAGAAAAATGTCAGACTTGCAAGGACAATAGGTATATAGTATTCCCCTCTAGATATCTATTCTATGTTTTCGTATATCAAAGTACTTCCTCGTTAAGACTCCAGTTTCAAATAATCGTTGTCCCATATTTCTTCAATCTTGCGGGTATATATCATTCGGTAACTGACCCTGCATCTTTATATTTTTCTTTCGTTCCTTCTCTCTGTAATTGTCACATTGTAACCACCAAAGGTTGATAACTGAAATATCTTTCGATGTCCTCTTCTCAATATTAATGTGAGTTCGCAAATGAGTTTACACGTGACTAGTTTCGTCTTCTTACGCTCAAAACCTGTGGGTCTCGCAATCTCTGGTACATACCTATCCTCAGGAGAATCAAAATCCCTCGAAACTATTCTCGAGTATAGCCTTTTTCCCTTCCGGCTCTACTCTATGTATCTCCTCTTCTAGATATCTTTCTGGCACTACATCATCTATTAATTCTCCTTACCACGCCATGATATTTGGTGTATTCGGTTACAGGAAAGAGGTTAATGTCATTCTATTTGATGTATGGTATTGTACACCTATTCTTACTACCTATACCTCTGTCTATCCAGTGGCATTCCCTACTTAAATCATTTCTATGGGATTCTCTTGGTACTTTTTAGCATATCCTCATTATACACTCGTAGGCGCAGACTGTCCCTGAATGTTTAAGGTGTTTTTTCTTTGACTATTCTCCATCCAGTTTAAAAGGTTCGTGAGTTCGGATCCTTTTTCTTCCAAGTTAATTCGTTTTCTTCCTTTCTTTTTACATTCTCTAAAACAGGACTGGGCTCGGTGATTTGGATTCAATTTTCTCGATTGGACATGTACACTCATAAATAGATTGTAAGTGCTTATTATGCTAAGATCACCCATAGACCAAAGTAAATCCCATGTACTGTAGTTTTATCCCAGATCATAACATTTCTGACATGTCTTTAATTGATAAAGGTCCTATTTACATTATCTCTCACTTCGCTATAGTCTTGTCGGCGCGCAACAAATTAGCCCGACACCTCAATCCTGTAGAATGGACTACTTTACCTTTTTTCATAACACACTGGCATCCATTATTGATTATCGGAAAAGTATGCCGAACTTCATTTGTCAGTGGGATATTGATCTTCGGGGCTTCGGAGCCTCTCTTGTTATACGACAGGGCACCACTCTAGACATTAGCACGTCCTAGCCTTTCCAGTTAAATTGTTAATGGTTTTCAGATCTTCAAAGAGAGTCCCGAGAGCCCCATCATACATTTACAATAGCCATCTACTGGCCCATTTTTATAAACACTAAAACTTTATGTTGTCCTTGTGGTCTGTGCAACGGCATGGTGGTTCCATTTACCCAGCCATATATGCACGGGGACTATCAAAAATATGGTTTTTAGCAGCTTGGTAAGTTTCCTGTTAATGTGACTTGGGTTTGTGTCCTGCTCGGTTGTCTGGCTGAGGAACACTCTCCCTTCACTTAGTTATGTTCGTTGTTGCGATTTTGTCGGATACCTCAGCTTCTGTGGCCTGTGATCCGGGTGTTAGCAAAGTGTATAAATAAATCTTCTGTGTGTATGCCAAAGCGGTATGCTGTCTACCTTTTTTATCGAGAATTTATCTCTTGCGCGACACCTATGAAAGGGTATTTTTTGTGGGAAGTTATCGTTTATACATAGTTGGATATACATGGATGCAAATTATAAGCAATCTATAAGGTGGTCTTGCTGTCTCTAGTTATTTCAATCAATAACCTTATCTTACATAGCTTCATATTGTCGGAGATGTAGCTTACTAAACCGCGAATGGATGGAGTACGGCATGTTCGTGTTCATCTCAGATCTGAATTTTCTTACATTCAGTTTCTAGTTCTCTCACAGAATCAGCCTCCCTGAGCTTTGCACATATATGGTGAATATGTCTTGTTGTGCGCTGTTGATCTATTGGTTCATTGTATCTCCTCTCATTCTATAGAATAAGACTAGATGAAAGGTGACGGTACTTCTCTGTTTGGCCAGTTCAATGCGAGGTTCAATCTCTAGCTCCAATTTCATCTCATAAGATCACACTGGTTCCGGGTTCTTCCGTTCTTCCGTTCTCACCTTCACTGGCGATGAATCTTGCCAGTGGTTGTTCACGTCCTATATTCGAATATTCACATTAGTGGCGTCCTGCCCTTATCTCTTCTTCATTCTTAGGCTGACCAGTCACGCGGACATGGGAGCGATAATGACGAGGACATTTGCTTTATGCAGATGAGCATTAGTCCGAGATTAGCCGTACCTGTATGGTAGATCAGTATTCATAAGACAATGTCATGTCGTTCGAAACCAAAGATTAATACTTGGCTTTTAGTTTCAACCTGAAGTCCGAATAAGTGCTCAAAGGTGAAACTACCATTGACGAGCACCGTCGAGAGATGAGCAGGTAACTCGGTTGTCGATGTTAGGGCCCTGATTATAGTTGCTACTCTATAAGTCTTCGGTTATATCCATAGACATCCACACCGTACAGTATATATTTGCTCCACGTCTGGGCATGCTATGCTGTTGCGCTACGTACTGGTTTAGCCGATGGGAATAACTAGATGGTTACGCGTGTGTATGGAGGCCATTCTATGGGGTGTCCATTCGTCTGTTCGGTTGTTGTTACTATCATTCAGCCCATACTTGGTTATGTCGTATTGCATTGTATATCTCACTATCAGCACTTTTCTCCTAAGTGTTTTATGTGGTCGCTGTTATTGCCTATATAAGCTGCGACTGAAGGCGCTGTAGTGTGGTCCGTTGGACAGATGAATTTCCCTCCTCAGAGGGCGGGGTTAGCTGATGGTGCTATGCCATCCCCAACACACGGTGTTAGTAGAGGTCTCTGTTTTCTAGCATGCCAGTGGTGGTGCACTTGGCCTGCTGTGGCGTAGTGCATTCGGCGGGGGTCCACATGGCGTAAGAAATGATCGATTGGGGGCTGTGTAGGATGAAATGCTTCCGAAGTGACCTGGGGTATTTGTACCGGATCTCAAAATCATCTTCTGCTAAGTCTGGTAGAGCCCGCATGGGAGAGGGTCCAGCATGAGCGTTAGTTCGAGAATTAAGATCCGGGTCGCATATTTGGTAGTAAGATCAAGAGGCTTAATGGTGCTGTACAGTAGTGACATATGTCGGGCAGTCCACTCAGAATAGACCATTAAAGCGTTTTCAGCTGCCACGATAGCGGCTCAATGCAGGGCCAATTCCGTGTTTCAGAGGATGTACTAGTAAGTATCTGTATTGGGCTCTACCTGAGAAAGCAAGTTTGCAGCTATGCTATCAACTCCTCGGATCGCCTATCGGTGCTCTTGGTTGTCTGTCTAAGTACAGCTACCAAGCCTTGTGTCCTTGATGCTGTGCATCTACAATTATAAGATTCGAAGCGGTGGGGTCTGTGAGTGAGACCCTCGAGGGGTAAAAGTAGGATTGGGTAGGGTAATTTGTAGATCAGCCGGGTAGATTCGCTACACAGGTAATTGGTCAGCGTTCATGTAGTTGATCTCTTCTTCAGCTTATCGTGGTCCATATACTGGGGCATGGTTCGTGCTGGTCCTATCTTTAATTTGTCCTGTGTAACACGATCAAGGGCTTCATATACTGTATCGGGCATATCTAGGAACTGGGTACTGCGGTCTGTGTAATTGTATATTCTCCTATAACAGCCGCCTTGTAGGAGTCCTGTTATCCCACGGTCGAGGTAACAGTGTGAGCCTTTTACCCATAGCCTTGAAATGTTAACCAGTTCTCAGAATGGTAATCATTACCCTTTTCACAACTTTCCTGTACCCAAAACTTAACCTTTCGCCTATGAAATGCTGCATTTTTTCTGGTTTGATTTTGTCGATGAATTCTCGTAGCTTCATGAGGACGTTCTTCAGGTTGTTTAAGTGGTCTTCAAAATCTTTTCCCAGAATTAAAATATCATCAAGATAGGCGATTACTTGGGTCCAATCAAAACCTTTCAACATCAGATTAACCAACCGTTGGAAAGTGGCTGGACTGTTGCTAAGACCAAAAGGTAATCTGACAAATTCCAGATGTCGAGTAGCTGTAGAAAATGCAGTTAAAGGTCTGGACTCTTCATCTACGGGCACGTTGTAATAGCCTTTCGTCATATCAAGGAGGGAAAAGTAGACTGATCCCTTCAGACTATAAATATAATCTGCAGCTATGGGTAACGGAAAGCTATCTTTAACGGTTCTTTGATTTAATGCTCGATAGTCTATACAGACTCTCATTTTACCATTCTTCTTCACAACTGGTACTATTGGACTACTCCAAGGACTATTTGATGGTTGGACTATTTTTTGTTCTTCTAACTCGGTTAATTCTTCATCTACTAAAGCCTGTATTTTTGGATTAAACCGCCGAATTTTTTGTTTGATGGGTGTTTCGTCTGTTAATTTAATGTGGTGTGCCACTTTATCAGTATATCCTACATCATGTTCATCCTTACTTATTATGTCTTCAAAACCTTTTAAAACTCTAATGACTTCTTCTCTGTTGTTCTTGGTTAAAAATCGTTTCATTTAATTGGAATCTTTCTTCCAATGATTCTTGTTGCTCTAGAATATTGATTTTAAATAACATTAAAATTTCTCTTACTCTATTAACTTATTTCCTTTTTCAATTAATTCCACTGCTTTGGCTACGACAATTCCAGACTGCAAGTGTATGTCTTCATCGCTCAGATTAATAACACTAACCAAAGTGTAAGGGCCAGAATTCACAGCATTAGACACCAACAGTCCCATATTATCCAAATCATGATTAACTCTTTCTGTTCCATACAAATATGGTTTCTCTATACCATTAGGCCAACTTAATTCTATTGTATTTACATATCCTGTTTTGATTGTAACATTTTCTTTCAATGTCAATTTTATGTCATCCAATGATGTTTCATTTCGACTCAAGTCGCAGAGGAATACTTCATGTTCTTGAAAGTGGCAAGTTAATTGATTTTCTCTTATATTGATATTTAAACAATGGGTTTTTATGAATCCTATACCCAGTATTATATCATGTTTTGTTTTATCGCTAACGATAAAGCGTTCCTCTTTTACTAAGTAACCTCCCAAATAAAAAGAAACATATACCTCACCACAAGTGGGCTCACAATCACCATGAACTCCTATTAATTGTATGCTGTTTTGTTTTATTATTTTTAATCCTAGTCTTTTAACAACGTCCAATGACATCAGATTCACCTCAGCTCCTGTGTCAATCAAAGCCTTAACAGTTCCTCTTTTTGTGTCCAAAGACACATAAATACGTTTGTCACAAATTGCCATTGCAAGGTTTTCTTCTTTAACACCCTTATTACCTTGCTTTTCCAAGGGTGTTATTCGTTTTCCGACTGTCTCGCTCCTTTCATTGATTCTTTAAAATCAACACAGTCTTTCATTAGATGATCTTGACCACAGTAAGGGCAACTTAATGTTTTTATGGTTCTTGTTCTTTCATTATTGGCGCCAGTGGTGGTTTCCTGTCTTCTGTTTGAACCGTTTGTGTTATCTTGCTGCGATTTTCTGTTTCGACAGTCTTGAATTCTGTGACCCCTTTTTCCGCAACAAAAACAACAATTGTTTTTCTTATAACATCTTTCCTCTTGATGACCTTCTCGCTGACAAAAATTGCACTTAGGTTTCTGATCTTTTTCTTCATCCAATCCTGTTACTTGTATTTCCTTTTTCTTTACTGTTTCTTGTTTATTCTGTCGTTTCTCTTCGTTTTTATTCGATTTACTTGGCTGAAAACACTTTTCCACGTTGTGAGCTATTTCCACCACTTTATCTACATTCATGTTGGGATCTGATAGTGTGGCAAACTTGACTTTAGCGGCTGCGTCGCTGCTCAGTCCATCCATGATCTTCAATTTCTTCATTTGTTCATATAATATTTGAGCACTGTCCATGCCAGCCAATGCTGCAAGTCTATCTAGTCGCATGGAATAATTTATTATTGATTCATTCTTGTTTCTACTAGTCGCCCAAAATCTGGTAAGTAGCACATCTTGGCTAGTTGTCAATTGCTTTATTATTGCTCTAAGTTTCTCCTTTACTTTAGTATACTGAATTCTTCCACCCTCTATATTGTTATATGCTTCCAATATTTCTCCCTCTAAATAGCTACCCAATACTCTGCTCCAGGTTTCCGGTACTTTGCGATATGTGTACAGTGAAACAATAACTTCGAATTCACCGAAGGAACTCAACCCAAATACTACCCAACACCTGAAAAATCTAAACTAAGAAAAAATATTTAAATAAAAGAAGATGGGAGTACCTAGTCGTAATCTAAAAAAAAGAAAAAAACTAGACATATGGTGGGTATGTAAAATAAGTAAGAATTACAAAACGAAAGCCATGTTACGAAGAATGAATATAAAGGCTAGTAAATGGTGGATTATTTAATAATTCGTCTTCAATTTCTCCGATCTACTTACTGGTGTTCATTCCCATGAATCCTCTACAAGCATTCATCTAATCCCTCATCAATTCTACTTGTGTTACTGGTCCTCCTGACTCCAATTTCTATACCTCTTGATTCGTTTCTCCCCACTCTGGTATATCCATTACTAAAATTAATTATGTATTATACATTCTTAAATTACATTTAATATGCTTATAAGCACCATTAAGGTGTGTTTATAAACTTTAATATTGTTGGGAATGGGAGTGGGAACCCCCCCACACACACCCTCCTACCAAAGAGGTAACCCAAGGGAAAGGCCAAAAAAAAAAAAAGGAAGGGCCCCAAAAAAAAAAAAGATAAGTGTATATGGGCCAGACAAATACCAAAAGAAAAACGTATATGGCCGCCTATATCTATGTCTGAACTTCTGTGTCAACCAGGCCATTACATTGTACAGTATGATTGCGCACAGAAATCAACACCTTCCAAAATATCTTGCCACTTACCCCAATGGAAAACTTGCCTAATTTAGGAATCAAATAAACAGTCCAACTCCAAATGTGATAGTGATGGACAAATTAAACCTAAACTTGCCATCCAATGCGTTGTGTACTAAGTTTCCTTAAAACCCTACTATTCAAAAATTATTAAAATAAAACAAATGAAGCGTATATTAAATCCTTATCCTTTAGTAACTAGTTTGAGTCAAGTAGTTTCTGTAGTTAGCTATTTAAAGATATGTTTACATTTCCAAGCGGTTGAAACCAGCAGAAACTTCAACAAATCCTAACACGTTACAATATCGACAACCATTCGTAATATTTCTTTAAACTTCAGTCAAAATGATCTACATAAAACAGTACTTCTGATAATTAACCCGCTTAAACGAAAATAATCCAAATATACAAATAACGAACGAACCAACAAACACAAAAGAGAATGAAAAAGTACTCGAAAGTCGAACAAAATGATCACATTGGAAAAACTTTCCAAATTTAAACTTTCAAAGTTCTATCTTAGTATAAACTAAACTATTTATACCAAATTCCAAAATATAAAACTACTTGGTATATATAATATCCGACCTCAAAGGACTAACACACACAAATAATCAAAAGCCATCAAGAATATCATAAAGTCCAATCTCAAATGGACACTTTGCTTCAAAGTTATCCACCAAATTCAAATATGAAATTAAATTTAAACATAAACTCAAAGCATTCAAGAATATAAATTCCGAATTCCAGATTTTCAAAAAAGTCAAAATACCCGGCTAAACGTTTAAAAAAAGTAATGTGTAATATCAAGCTTCAACAAATAAAAATATTTCAGCACTATCAAAGCACCCTTAAACGTATGTATCAAAAAAAACTGCAAAAATAAAAAGTCACAAGGTTAGGAAAAAAGTTTGGTTCTTCAAAAATCCAAGAATAAATTCCTCAACATAAAATCAGTTCTTCCTAATTAAATAACAAGTTACATCGTGTTACTGTGTACCAATATCAAAAGCACTCGACTTAACAATTTATGTGGATTCAAAAACCAAACATCACTGTTATTACAAAAACGGTTGAATTAAATTTCAAAACATGTCGAAAGTCTATCTAAAGTAATCTACCAACACCTATCCAATTGTTAGAGTCGACTCTAAAAGTATCAAAAGTCTGAGTTAATTCGAACATTAAATTTCTAAGAAAAAAGTCCAAATTATTAAAATGTAAAACCTAAGTAATTTAAAAACTGGGTCCAAACCTGTAAAGTTTGATTTCAAAAAATATTCGAAGTCCAAAATCAATCTGAATCAGTCAAGTACAAAGTTCATTTAAAAATGTCAAAGTCCCAATCAATGTGGATTCTCAGAATATAAAGTCACTCTAAACTATTTCAAAGTTAATTTTATCCAAATCCCAAAAACGTAGAAAAACAATTAAGATCAAAGTCTTCCAAATTAAGTTGCTTAAAATATAACTATTAACGTCTGATTTATTTCATAATAAACTGTCCACTTAATAGTCCACATGTCTACGATCAATTTATACTGTCTTCAGATTCTTACCCTTTTATAATATATATCACTCTATATAACTGTCCCAGCCCTGCGTCAGTTAATTCCAAAATGGCGAGTCATCAGTGAAATTCAAAATTGGCGCGAATCAACCGGCAACCGTTTTCAAATGTCAACAACTATTTTATAAAGTATAATCTTAATATTAAAAAAAAAAAACTTAATAACCCTATAAAATAATATGTTTCAAATGATTCAAAGAGAAGTTAACCCTCAAGATAAACAATAAAATGGCTTTTTCTTATTATTCTTTATAATTATCAAACTAACCTATTTACCCACTAAATTCTTTAAAGATAAATACTACCTATTGACTTAAAACAATTTCAAATTCTTTTATTGATACTAAATAATCTTCGTAAAGGATCTCTAATTATTATAAATTCAAATCTTATCTTTTTCAAAATAGTCAAATAAAAAACAATTCTCATATCCTTTTACGTACACAAAACTAAAATAAATTTAATCAAAACTTGAATAATTTGAAACTAACATACAGAAAAAATACATGCATAAACTTGCATGCCAACTATAGTAACATTATAACTCCAAGTAATACCACATCAACCATGGCACATTAAAATTTCCATACGGTAACCAAATCGCGTCACAAACTATAACAGTTTGAATAGATAGAAATACATTGCCAAAGCCTAAGTTTACAACGGGAAACTATATTCAATGTTGATCTTTAAAATGTGAAAGAATGGCCACAAAGCTAAATTCAAATTAAACAGCCAACAAAATGCGCGCTATACAATAATTTCCTTAATTGCGAAAACTGGCCAGCGCCTAACATCTGAATAAATTGGACCTAAAAGGCCAATACTCTAAAAAACTATTAATTTTAAAAATTTCCACCAACGAACACGGGAAAAACCGCACATGGACTCCATAAATAAATAAGAAACTAAAAATAAAGATCAATAAATAACAAACAATTTTTCTTATTAAACCTTTTTTTTGCGTTTTTTATGTTTACATTTTATAAACACAGGGTCCCCCCCCCCAAATACGCTCGATTTCAAAAAAAAAAAAAAAAAAAAAAAAAAAAAAAAAAAAAAAAAAAAAAAAACAACAAAAAAACAAAAAAAAAAAAAAAAAAAAAAAAAAAACAACAATAAAAAACAATATAAACAACGCTGCTCTCAGAACTAGAGCCAAGTATATTAAAATATTTACAAGCCACAATCGTTAAACAACCTTCCTAATCTCTGAGAAAACACAATAAATAACAAAATATTATTCAACAAATATATGCGGAGAACACGTACCGAAAGGGTTTCCGATTCAGATAGCAAAAGTGCGTGATTATGCGCGCTCTGATGTCCGCCCCATCTTAACAATCGCTTTAAATGTTGAACGTCACGAAGAAGTGTATGCCACCTCTTAAAAAATTCCTTTCGATTTCCTTTATTTCTGTAAAAGGCACATTTCAATTAATCATTATAAGAATATAATATCATTAAAGCAGTTTAAGAACAAAACAATATATCTTTTAACAGTATTTTACTTTTTAGTATTCTTTTTTATCTAACTTTAGAATCGAATTACAATAAATAGCTTATTACATTATTTACTTTCTATTACTAATCTCTTAAATATTTACAATCTTACTTTATTCTTTCTATTACGAACTCATTTGCATGATGCTTTACTATTTAAATTTTCATGATTCTCCAACTTCTTATAAACTATATATACTCTACTTCATTAATATTTACAAGATTAACTTATATCTTTCTCTATAAACCACTAATAAATTTCCCTGACCAACTAATTATTTTCATGTAACTTAATCCTATAAACACATACCATAACAGCATTCTACACACATATATACAACACAGTATAAGAATACAATACACACACATACATAATTTTACACACATTATAAATACATATGATAATATATATATATAATATAGTATATAAATTAATTAAATATATATATAATAATATATAAATATAAATATATTATAAATATAAAAATATAGTATATTATTTTCTCAGCCAAGATTATTTAAGTTTTTTATAGCATATAAGAATATGAAATTTTTTTTTTTTTTTACATCTATTTTACATATGACTTATTTTACAAACAATAGAACAAGGAGACTTTACCTAATGTACTGTAATGATTTATATAGTTTTAGGTTAGGCCCTACAATTAAGCGTCTAAGACGATCGCAAGCAAGTCACTTCAATATATGTATAGCGTAAGAAAGAACAACGCAAATCCCCACCCAATCAGACCTGATCAATCAGTGCCAGAAAAAAAACGGCATAGGACAAGGATGAGAGATGTTGAGAGAGAGAAAGGTATATAAAATTAGCTTATATAAGGTTGTTGGTCAGATTATTAACTGATAGGAAATAGATGTGTTGGTAATTTCCATAGAGAGAAGGAACCGGAATGGAATTGAAACAAAATCAGACAAGAATGTGTTTCAAAGAAGTCGGGTGGACAGATCCGCGATGTGATGAATAATTATTTTATCAGCTGCCTCAACAGATCGTTGAGCAATACTGAATGATTCGCTTCCTCCCAACTTGAATCAAGTACGCAGAGGATCCCACACAATTCAGTTTGATGATACATTGAAATCCCCTACACTAAGAGCGACCCTCAGAATATTTGGATTGAAGAAGAAATGATAACAGTATTCGTAGGAGGAAAGTAGTCAGGAATATATTCAAAAAAAGCATGAAAATCTTTTAGTTCAGTTAGGAGAACAGTATCAGAAGCATAAGAAATCATATGTTAAGTACCAGGACAAAAAAAGAAATCTTTAAAGCCACAGAACATCGATAGTTAGGAGATTTGAGATTATCGAGACGTGTTATAGGAATGTATATATTTACATAAAGGCACATACTCCCCCTTCAAACGGAAATTATAAAATAAGATTTATAGTGCAGATATATATTAACGAGTAGAACGACGCATTCTTAGCACATGCTGCCCAGGATCCCAGAACAAAGAGCATAAAATATAGGACATTATAGAGTTAGAGAAGTTAGTATTCCATGGACATGAACAGAGTTAGAGTGCAGCTGAGAAGATCTGGTAAAGTCAAAAGAAGCCACGCCTGTGCAACGAATTAATCTAGCTAATCTATAACTAACTCAACTATAGCTATTCACAAAAAAAAAAAAAAAAAAACAGAAACAAATAGACCTAAAAACCAAAGGAGAAATGAGGAAAATATTTATACATATTTATCGCCTAAAAACCTTAAAATTTTAAAACGTTAAAAACCCTATTACAGCAAATATCTAAAAAAATATGAATATCCAGAAAGTTTAAAAACACACACACTCACAACGCTACTCAAGAAAAGCGACAAAAAACAAAAAAAAAAAACAAATACTAGATATAGTAAAATAAATTTTTCAGATACTTTTAGGGATAATAATAACTATAATCACGGACAATTTTGCTGGCAACTACTCTCAATTTTATAAAGTTGGTGAGAAAACTGCTAAAAAATACTAAGTTAAAAAAGGAAAATCGAGGGAAAAAAAAAACAATTATAAATAGACTATCTCATAAAATCAAACATCGATTATATATTACATTGCCAAATCTACAAAAGTTATCTAACAAATTCTTCACACAAAAAGTAAGAAGATATCGGCATAAAGATAATCGGCCATTTTAACCGAATAATCAAAAAAGATATAACTCAAATCAAGAAAAATGGCCAGATACTACCCGACATTACGATACTATCGGTACATCCCTAAATTTATATATATATATATATATATAATATTAAATATTATCAATAAATATAAAATATAGTATATTAAAAATTACTAAATATATAATAATATTAATATTAATAGATACTAAAAATAACATAATAATACTAAATAAATAATAATAACTATAACACTATACTATATATTATATACATATATATAATAATTATAATACATACTATAATAATATAAATACTATAAAATATACACAAATATATAATACATAATATACTATATATTATAGGCTTCATCCAAATAATAATTAATGTCAACCCATCCCATAAACGACATTAAACCCTTTTCATACAATGTTGCAATCGAGTCACACTCCACAACCTCCTGTGGCAGACCATTCCAAAAAAATAATAACAACCCTATATTACTGAATGCATGCTTTCTAATATCAATTCGTCATTTGGCTTTCTTCTTAATTTTCTATATTATGACCCCAAACTGAAGCCCGTGTCCATATTCTAACCAATCAACCCAACACGGACTCATGCAAATCAACGTGTAAACAACATTGGAGATAATATATGCTACTAATCACTCATACTTAAGCTTTATTTCTTGCTTCCAATCCACTGATTTAGTTCACTTATACACATTTACTTGGCTTACTGTATCACACCAATATCTTTTCTTAACGACGTCTCCACAACACACTCAATCCCCATTGCAATTATTGTAGTTAAATTCTTAATATTTGAACGTAACCTAAGGAAGCTAACCTTACACTTATTTTCTATTAAAATTCTTTGCCATTTATCTGCCCACACATGAAGTTTATCAAGATTCATTTGGATATCTTTTATTACATCCACAAAAGAACGATCACTGCTGGGGTAGCCAGTTTGGTATCATCTGCAAATCTTAAAACCTTACATATTAAAGAGGGGGGATATAAATAATAATAATATATAAATATAATATCAATATATATAAAACTCAACATATACCCTCAACCCTAATCTATCTACTCAACCAAATAACCCATATATAAACATAATAATAATAATTCATAATATAAATATAAATATACTATAAACAATAAATATATAATATAAGTATATATATAAGTATATCCATATATTATATATATATATAATTATATACTATACTATATATATATATATAAAATAACATTATATAAGATTAATATAATAATATATAATAATTATAATTATAGTTAAATACTACTAAAAATATAACATATAATAATAATATATATAATCACCCTATAAATTTATACTATATATATTATTAAATACAACATATCATAAATAAATATATATTATATATACTATATCTATATAACCATACTTACCTAGCTAAATAATATATAATACTCAATGTTACTATATACTCTCGGATAATCCATGAGAGAAACACAATATAGTGAGCCACCAAGCGCACTGAACCCTGCAGGAACACCACTCCACTATTCTCCCAATGAGCAGACTAATTTTCCATTTAGTAGTACCACCACTGCCTTCTATTTTAATCCAAACAAGACACTCCACCAAATATACCAACACTGCAATAACTTTTGATCAGCCTTATGTAGGATATCTTATCAAAGAGAGGGGGGGGGTCTTTATGAAGTCTAAATGTGTATAATATCAACTGAATCTCTTTGATCAATGCAGTCAGTAATAAATTCCATAAATTTCTAAAAGGTTTGGTTTGACATGATCTACGCCTTTTTAAACCATTCTGCTGGAAGTCACAATATTTTAATCCAATATTAATCTCTATAATGACCGTAATTTTCCAAAAATTTTACAACCCATAGATTTTAAGAACTCAAACTGGCCTATAAATTATCCCAAATTCTTCCTCATTACCTTTATACTAATAATAGACACAACATGTGCAATCATTTCAGTTCTTCCTACGGTCCACCTCACAAAATATATATTAGATTGAATTCAACATACAGTGACTTTGCAATTCTGCGAATTACCCTCCTTAAATTCTACCAAATATATAACCATACCAAGGACCTGCAGGGCTATTTAACTTCCACAAATATGTCAATAAAATCTACTAACAGATATATAATTTTTTTACTTTTCCAAAAATCCTTTATTCAAAGTCTGTCTTATTACATGCATACCAGGGAACATATGTCCCAAACTATATGATCCATTGTTTGCCAATTCAGTTAAACATTGAAACAAAATAAACATTCCCGAAATCATGTTAGCAACTTCCTTATCTGACTGTGCTAAATTGATCAATGCGTTGTGTCTAATTTCTTATTAACTTACTTATCAAATTTATTAAAAAACGAAAAAAGCATTTTTGAGATCTATGACCATTATACATTCCTGGTAAAACTTAATTACTGCCACTCTGCATTGACCTCTGTCTCAGTTCTATTTCAGAATATATTCTTAATAAATAATACTTTTTTATTAAAATCTTAACCTCACTTTGCTTACTTACATTTAAATATTTTAAAAAATCTTATGTATCTTATAAAGTTTTTCTTCATCTCTCTATTATCACCAAATAGGTTTCCTTTTGCCACCCTGATGGAGCTATCTTTAAAACATACTAACTAGGTCCCAAAAAGAACCATATACAAAGGGAGGGACAAATAAAACAATTTTGTTTCATTATTAAACTTCTATAATGTAAATATATATATATTCACTTATTATTATTAATTATTAATCATAAATCATCCTATATTTAAAAAATAACCACATATATATACTATAATACCTACATATATATACCTAAATATATATATCATATATATTAATATAGTATATACTCTACATAAATAATACAAATATATAAACATAAAAACTATAAAACCACTAAATAATACCATAATATACACCAAATAAAATAACTACCCAACTATAATACTATAACTAAACTTCACACCAACAAAACATCAACACCTATACTACTCTTCCAATAGTAAAAATATTATAATAAATAATATACCTTTTATAATCAATATTAAAATAAAACAAAATTATAAATAACCTAACCAAACCTAATATAAACCTACCAATAAATTAATACAAAATACTATACAATCCAATAAAAATAATATATAAAAAACAATAATAAACCTAATAATATAACAAATAATATATATACTAAAACAGTTATAATAATAAAATAACCAATTAAATATATCAAATTAATAATAATCCATAAATCCAGAAATAATAATACCTATAATAAAAAATTAAAAAAATACTAATAATAAAAAATAGATATATATAAAATACCAATAGCCTGCTATCAAGTAAAAAAGAATAGGGACACCATGCTATAAATTATATTAAGAACAAAAATTAAGATAAATTTCGGGCTAATTTTGCGCAACTTCGACTCGTAAAAAAGGCAAATACATTAAAGTATTATTATATCATTTAAAAGAGCATACACTAACTATAAAATTCTAAAATAATCACGCAGAAATCAATAAATACTCTGCTCATACTTAAAAACTTCAAGTCTCCCTTTGAATAGAACCAATAACTGAGAATTTCGAAGAAAAAAACACAAATATTCAAAATTGAAAAAAACATATGACTTCCATATTACAATGAAAAGCTCAGTTCGTAAAACCAAATCATAACACTGCTTAAGTAGGACAAATCAATCACGAAAGATAATGAAGAGAGCCAGATAAAGTTTAAAAACAGTGCCAGTGCCAATACAAATCAATCTAGACAGTGCGCGACGAGAAGAGCATCATTATGAGCTAAGCGGCCCCAGCATCCCGCTACTAGCAAGAAAAAATAATTTTCAATACGAACCCTTAAACACTTTACGCCATGCCACGCCCAAGCCATTTAACAAATAAATGGTTAGTGACGTACAGGCTTGAGGAAGCTGTGGCCCTCAAGCCTGTCAGACAACGGAAGGGCAATAGACTCAACGTCTCTAATTGACTCCAACACGCTAACCTCCTTTACCCAGTGCAAGAACAATCAACAACAACTTTCCAACAAGGAATCATCAATAGCAAAGACATTAACATATACTGGACTCATATAAGCCAGGCCTTTATAGCTACAAGCATACCAGAGGAAACCCCCCTACCCACTTCCGATCGATGCGCATCAAATGTCCCAAGAACGTTCTACCCAAAACCAAGTGGTTAAGAACATCTCTTCTCGATCCTCCTCCCCCATGCATCGTTGTATTTTGCCGGCAACAGCTCGTCTTATCGTTATCTATGGTACACCTAACGATCTCATCTCCCGGAAACTCCTGAGGAGAGGGCGGAGGAGAAACATGCAATTAGACAATATTCGAGAAAAAATAAACATGTGCTTAAATGGCTGGAGTGTTAACCAGTAGAGTGATCTACAAACAACCTCACCATTATCGTAAAAAGACTCTATGGAAAAGCAGGATCCTCAAAGGTCTGCATAATACCCCGACTCTCCCTTTAACTCTACGGTCCAGTAGGTACTCCTCAACAAAGGCAGGACAAGCATAAGGCGAAACACAGTGTGCATGCAGCGAACGAAAGCAGAAAAACAACATTATGACGTGGACCCTAAAGATCAAAGGGTCTGGAAAGTCGGTTTCCTATTTAGGGACGTAGTGTTGACGTCTTATGGCATAAATAATTCATTTGGTAAATGGGCAATATGGGAGACACGTTACTGCGCAAATCAGGGACGCTCCGACAAAAAAGAAGAATTTCTACCACTAATTACATTTTGAACAACAAATTAAATATCCATGAGACAGATAACCGTGTAAAGAGATTTCCAGTTCCATGATCTAAGGAAGTCGAGAGTTTGAGAAATGTTTCATAAGATCTTTATTGGATGTGTCGAGGCTTTGAGTATATTGAGCAAGCCTCACATAGTTGGTAGGTTGCACATAAGTGAATTTAAAAAACGTATGAGTAAAAAATGGGAATTTGTAAACTTAATAGATCTTGAAGTCCGACTAACCAAAAATGTAACTTCGCCAGATTGCCCAAAGAATCGTGTTTGGAGATGCAAATGATATTTTCCTTAATTCTAAGAGATTGATCAATGCAGTCCTTTTCATTGATCCAAAAGTGGTTGTGTACAGGAACCCTCCCAGCATACATGCCAGTGTTTCAAAACAGCCATATGGTCTAGAGGTGAGACCAGCACAGCAGTTCCGGATCCAATCCAAGTGAGAAGAAATTATCTCTGGGTTAATAAAAATAATGGACTTACTACCCATCTACTAAAAAAAAACCAGTGCTGGCACGAGGAATGGGAGGATCCTTAATTATCGGGCCTTATTTATGTTCTTGGTCTTGCGTGATATGTGAAATTACAGATTATGAGAGAAAAAAAATTCTGTGAGACCAAGCCAACTATTCACGCTATGGCAGCAAAAATCTAGATATCTAGGATGCCTGAAACCCTACAGTATGATAAAAACAGTGGGATATATGAGAGAGTAAGAGCTAAGTGATGACATTAGATGAATATTTGAGTCCCGCAATTAAATTATTATAAATCTGAAGTCTACTTTAATTTGTATACAGAATAATTCTTAAAATATCAAAACACTTGTTTATCAAAAAGAATCCTCCTATCATATACAGACGTACATACTATTTTACAAATATGGGATTCTCAAGAAACTTTGACTAAGTATGTAACCTTAGGCCACTTCCATGTCGTGTTTAAAACAGTATATCCACTTCAGTTTATGCCGCTATATTGACACACAAAAGATGATTATGAACAAGATCGCCCCTGCCCAAACTGGGAAAAAGCAATATTAAGATATTTACTGACTCATAATTCAGTTATCAGTTTGGATGCCTTGGTATTATTTGGTCAACAATCGATAGTGTATTATGTGTTAGAGAGGGGACGTCAGTATTGCCATAAATTTTTATACTGCCCAACAATATGTGTAGTGGCGGGAGACATACGCTTCTAATAGACTGTGGCTGCTTGCTTATTTACTAGATGGGCAAATAACTAGTCTAATTCATACTACTACAGAGCATAAACACAAAGGCTGTACCTTTTGGTAGACGAAGGCGCAGGGAAGTTCGAAAGCCCGGCCGGGAGAACATAGAAGCGCTCGGTCCCAAGCCTAAGTTTATTTTAATAAATTTAAAGAGGGTGTCCCATTCTTTATACGAACAGCATTGTATAACTAAACATGTATATATATCAGTTACATATAGTATCATATGTATATATTAGTAGTGATTATAGTTATGTCTGATATGTTAAGTCTATACTATTAGTTATCAATATAGCATATATATATACTATTTATGGTCTATAGTTAATAAGCAATATAGTTAGTATTAGCATATGCGAGTCAAGAGCTACATATAGCAAACTATACATTAAGCTATATATATTATACTATATAAGTGTCATATATGAAAATTATACATTTATTTCTATATATACTAATTATAATATAGCTACAATAATAGTCCAACATTCCATATCACGGATCACTACATACCCAACATGCTGCAGTAGCTAGACCCCGTACTTACATTTTTTGTATTTATTTGCATAAATTAGTAATTAGGCCTTATAATATATATACAGTAGTACTATATAAATCTTAAATGTATTTTGGTAATTGCTTCAGGAAAAATATCCTGACACGTTTAGGGCCATATAACGTATTACTATAACTATATACTTGATATAGTTATATCAATATATGGTCAGTTATTAGAGTATAAATAATATGAGTGTATTGATAAACGTAATCAATATACTTATATGGCCTAGTATGTACGTATATTATATAATAGTATTATATTAAGGCTGTCATAGTACACTGAATAGAGCACACCATTTTCCTCCTCTCAATAAAACTTCAGTGAGAGGTTAATATTAGTCATGAATGTGGCCTCATCCGGGTCTAGTGTACTACCGACTTATCCTATATAAGCGTTCATATAAGATATTCATTAGTGAGCCTCCTAATGCACCCGATCAATTGTGAAATATGATACAAGTGAAACGGTATTTTATTAGGTAATCACTTTATACGGAGAGGCAGTAAGGAGAGGTAATTTATGATATTAAGAATAGGATAGTTAAAACTCAAGAATTACGTATATTTTACCTCACATGAGGTTTGACATATGATATAATAGATAGTGAGAATTATAAAGATTAAGTACAAAGAAATATCAATAGTCAAATAATATTTCTTTTTATTACAATATTTATTAGTAACATAAATCTAATTTATTTAACCATATACTAACATTGGCAATATTAGTAACATTACTAATGTGCAAGTGAAATTAAGAAAATAGGAGGCAGACCTTATACTTCTGCTCCTTCGGTTGAAAAGCTTTTCCAGATTTCATATTTTATTATACGTATTAAACTCTTTTTTATCCAGAAAGATCTACTATTCAGTATTAAGTAGTCATTGTCTCTTCTCTCTATGCTCACATTATTGTACTAATGGAGTACCGCACAATCGTGAATTGAAATCACCGTATTTTATCAACCCGAAGGGTAGTCTTATTGATCAAGAAGCCATAGGTATTGACGATAAGGTAAGCAAGACAACTAATAGTGACGTGATCTAAAGTATACGCATATTTTCGTATTATAATAGATATAAGTCCGCTATATATTGCATCGTATTATCATGAAAGCCATAATATAAGTATACCCTTTGACAAAGTCGATTTCGATCTTTCAAGAATTAGACATAAAACAATCCCATTGTCCACCGAAAATAGATCCAAAGTTGACTTTCTTTTTATTATCTGGAATCCATAATTAAGGTCAAATGTTGGACACCCATCTACACACCCTAAAATGACAGGGCAGTATAACTCGGTATATGGTGAGGCTAGTAATTTATAATTTTAGGTTGTTATTCACCGTAAACTGCAATTTTCTAGCTTCTCGCCGCCCGTGAGGATTTCATCACCAAATAACAAAAATCCGGTCTATTCGGTCATACCTATCCCTCGTGCGGCGCCACGAAATGACATAACAACGGAACATTACACCAAAAACTACATATAAAATGATAATTACAACTAAGTAAATAGAACACACATTACAAAATATGTTCAAAATATATTCTTGTCCGGCTGGAAATGGTGAGTAATTATGCGGAGAATATTGCGAAACGTTCTCTCATTTAACTATAAGAGACACACAATAATGCTAAATAAAGGAAAATTCTTATAGTCTTAACGTTTTGTCCAATTAAAAATCGCCACGAGCAATATCAACAGTTTACACTCACAGGCAATACTTTCTGCTAATAAGTTGTATATCTTATATGTATATTTTGTACTACTTAATTCCCCCGAATAATAATGGAGAGGATACTCATAACGATAGTAAGTGACTCATATGGTGACTCCTATTTGAGTATAAACAAAGTTAATATATTACTACCTTATACCTCCAAAGGGTATAATTAGTATGTAGGTTGATTATAGTATACACTTATAGTATTAACAAACTACAATCCAAACGCGTGATTAAGTTCTTGTATTCTAATACTACTTATGCTTACCATGATAGTAACGTATCTAGACTTGGTCACAATAAACTGCACATTTAAACGTCTGCAAGTTTCCAAATTTTGTATTGATAATACAACTAAACTCCTCGCGTGTAAGTGTGCGCAATCCATTCGTTCTAGACATATAAACGCAGGAGAATTAGATCCCCAGGCTCCTCCGACAGTGAGAAGATGTCAATTATGTGCCTGGTATCCGAGCTTACCTGTACCGGATCTCACGATGCATTAAACCACTCAACCACGACTATAGACTAAATAAGAATACCTGCGACTTAACCTATGAAAGAGAGGTGCTCTCTTCTTGATTCTCAGGAAGTTCTTAGAATAAGCGACCTACCCTATGGTCAGACAGATACTCCTCAGAGCCACGACTATCTTCCGACCCCGCGACATCCGGGCTCGCAAGCGGGAGCTACACATGGACACTAGTTTAAGGAGATGACCTACTCCGTAGATCGGGCGAGAGGTATTAATGGTATTTTGGTAGTAGAGTGTGAAATACTAGACAAAGATATATAACACAGAGCAGTCACATTAGTGTGATAGATAAAATAAAAGCGAGCCATGAGTAGAATACTTCACTGGACCAGGAATGTAAACATCCCGTCGTCTCTAGACTATGGCGTTTACTTTGGACGAGCCACGATGTACACACTTCAACCACGACAACTAACAAATCGAAAGCATGACGACCAGACCTCTCTAAACCTTTGAAAGAAGATGGCTCCTACTTCTAATATGAAAACGTGTTTTCAAATAAGGATTGCCCCCTATGTCAGCGGAACAGCGTTACATCTCGACCCACGGCATCTCCGCTTCACTCGGCGAGTCAAAATATCCTGTGGTTTATACACAGCGACCCATCTCGAGACCACTTCTAGATGAGCGGGTCAGTATAATTTGGGTATTTAACTGTAAATACTGCAACTTTTAACAACCGCAGAATTCGTAAATTGTATAGATACTAATAACTCCTGTGACGTGATAATGCTTTCAACATAAAACTTAAACCAGGATTAAGATCCCGTGGTGTCCGTCACGAATGGATATTAGGGCACCGAGCGTGCCTCTATCACCGCACTCTCGAACCGAACGTACAAGCACAAATATGCTAACGCGACTTTAAATCCTATGAAAGAGTGCTGTCTTATTCTAATCATAGAGGAAATAAGGGACCAGCCAGTACTGTCAGGCTGGATGGTCACCATGTGCCCCCCTTGCTGTATCACTAGGACCTGAGCCGGGTCCTTTCTATTCCTACATATAAATTCAAGCGCTGGGTTATACTTGTCAAAAGTGCACTCCTAATTCAATACTAAGGTTATTAAGTCAGCGCTAGTCATTCTTAATAGAAATTGGTTAGCTTGTTCTGCTAGGGTATTTATTGTGTATGGCGGTTAACTCATCGGCTATTCGGCTGAATCCCATACCATCAGTGAGGACTCGGGATTATATACCTGCGTAAGTGAAGAATATCAGCTTCACAGGATGTTTTATTGTTATTTACTATCTGGCCAACTTTTATATCCTAAATTGAAATCCTGGCTGTGGGGTGTAATTGCCCACCATCGGTTAGTTTAATATATACAATTCTTATCACCAAAATTCATTACTATGCCTTGTAATCAGTCGCGAAACGGTGGCTCACTATACATGGGTCCTGTCGTTATCGCGCTTGACCGAGTGCTTTAATCATTGAAACTAGGCAGGAGGCATATGCGTCGGCTAGTTGAGGCGGACTATTCTGAGCATCCATGTCCTGACATAGGCGTTGAGTCCTATATTCCTAATTGTGCCATATTATCAGCACTCTGTTTCATTAGGTTTTTTAAGTCTGTCGTTAATCGTTATTTAGCTTGATACCAGTTCTAGAAAATAAGGGCTTTTGTGTAGTTTGGTTTCCACGGGTTTCCGAAGAGGAAAGTTGCTCGTAACACTCTATGCGGGGCCCTTTCACCATTTCCGTTGAGCGACCCAGGGATCTAATTTTCCATGGATAAGTGCAAGAGTTCACCTCAAGGAGTTAATTTTGTAATCTATACAAATTGTGAACTCGCCCGGTTTAAATTGCACCTTTAGTATATTACATCGGATATACAAATTTGTTTATACTAATACCTTAACAGTCTAGTGAGTGGTGCTCTTCATTAACTACATGGCGCTCCTAAGTGGTACCTTTGGACCCGAGTGCTAAGCGGAAGATTACGTGGTCTGAAGCGTAATCTGTTCCTCTCCTTAGCCCTGGTCCTTATCTAATTCCTCTACTGCAACTTAGAGCACTCCTCTTTCATAGTCTCTTATAAGTCGCGGTATCTTGTTTAGTGTCTTGCGTCGTCGGCTCTCGAAAATGTAACGGTTAACACGGCCTCCGGTTCACATCACCATTCTGTAAACCTTTTAGAGGTCTTCCCGGGGACTCTTAATGTCCTGGTAAGTGAAAGACATCACTCAAAGTAGTATTTGTCATTCAGCCAATTTATCTGTATACGTGTGAGTTTATAAGTATGATAGCTATATATTATATATATATAAGTAATATATTATAATAAACTATATAATATATATATTATATTATTGATGTTTTATATTCTTATATACGTAGCTTTCATTGAGGACAGTATCTATTTAGCGTTGGTTTTCAATGATGGCCGGTTCAAAATCTTATTTCTCACCAGAATCTTAAATAATAATTATACTATTCTCTAATAGTAGATTAAGGCTAAAGGTTATAATCCTTTTGCGCGCCTCACTAAATACATAAACCATTTCCAACATCTCAAGATCTAGAGTACTACATACATATCTAACAGCATATGAGATTATATGTTCGCAGTTCATATAGGATTGCTAGTCTGCTAAGATTCCCAATAAATGAGATTACATCACAATTCAACAAATAATTCCTATTGAATAAAATGCCACGATGCGTATATACGTGACAATAGAGGTAATAGAAAATCAGTTTCCTGGTGAATTAGTATACAAGTGACTGTCGACTATTCTACTAGAGCTATAAAACGGGCACTTATTGTCGCATTCAGAAAAGAACTGCTAACTAACACAGGTATAGATGACGAAGAAAAAAACAATGTAATGCAACGAGCTCCGTGATCTACTCATATTAGGACAATCATACAATATAAAATTTATCTCAGCGAGTTCATTTCTCTGCTTTTCCTCCGGCTCTACGCGGAGAATCTTGTTCGCTTGTTGAACGAGAGGTTCTGTGATGTGTAAATAGAGTCAATTATACTAGGACTATTCATCGATTATTTACTATTTACATGAATATCTGTGCCGTTTCACACAACTGGTTACTAATGGACTATCACACAAGACTATTTGATTGAAGGTTGGACTATTTTGCTGTACTAAGTTGTGTTTTAACTCGGTTTATTATTGTTTCTTCATGTAACTATATAACACTAAAGCTCATGTCTTCTATTGTGGCAATAATATTATACTAAACCGCTCGCATATTATATACATTTTCTGAAAATCCATTTTATCTCGAATAAAAATATTACGTTTTTCGAAATATTTTATTGTAATAAAACAATTCTTGTGCGATGGCCCCGAGTTATTATGGACAAAATCTTCAGTCATATTAAGGTTGAATAAAGTCCTTGTTTTGTTTTTAATATATATTGGTATTATATATATATTCAGTATATCTACTACATTTACATGTTCATTCCTATACTTATATGTCGTTCAATAAACCTTTTATAAACTCTAATGTACTTTCATTTTCATGTATATAATTGCATTTGAACGTATATAAATCTATCGTTTACATTTATATATTGGTATAATTATTTATCTTATATATGGTATGATAATATATATTCTTATTTATATAATGTTTGTCAATTATTTTCTTTCTTGTACTAATCGCTCAACTCTTGAAATATCAAAATTAACATTCTTTCTATTTTATTATTAACTATTATTTATCCTTTTTTCTATATTTAATATCTCAACTGCTTTTGGTCATACTTATACGAGATAATTCAATATTAATCCTCACGATTCTGCAGATGTAAGTCTTCATACGTAACCTTAGCGATTACATCGCTGCAATCCCGAGCTGTGATCACTATCAACCACTAACCACAAATGGTATGTGCTGAAGAGGGCCAGAATTCACAGGCATTAGACAACCAACAGTTCCCATATTATCCTAGTTAACCACCATGCAAACTCTCCATCGTATCTAGATAGCTTCATACAAAAAGATTATCGCGATTTCTCAAACCATTATTCCGAAATGTATAGAGGTGCTCCAATATCCCATATAGAGAATAAATTTGGCACCGCCTATGTCAGTGCATGATCACGATATCACTCGCTTTCAGCTCTCTCGCATCTTCCGGCGTTTGACACATCGGGACATTACACTTAATCAATTTTTGGGGTCATAACCACATGACCATGTATAAGGAAGGATCCACTCTAATCCGCAATGGAGAGTGTTTCATAATTTCTGATACTCAGATGGTAGTCAAGTACGTAGGCCAATCCAAATTCGCATGGTATCAGTTGGTTGATTATTATAATCAGCATAAGATATAACTGCCATTTTGCGTAACGTGTTGAAATACATTTCTCTCACTATACACATGGATTAATACCCGAACAATGGTGTCCTCACGTATCTTATCTGGAGTGAATCCTTATTTAGCCAGATGCCTGTTGTTGACCACTTCACCACGACAAGCTAAAAGATACGCCGAGATTTATAAAACCTATGAAAGCTGCATCTATTTTCGTAGGTGAATAAAGTGTACGCTGCTCTTATTGTTCAGTGGCAGAGCGTAAACACCTCAAGACCAACGCACTCTCGCGTGCCTTTTGCCACTCGGTGTCTACGTATAAGTACAACCATGACCAATAGTAAGTGAGAAACACAACTCTAGAACGGAGTTTAATATATATACCTTGCACTACTTAAGCATGATGATAGAGAGTGCATCACTCGCATACTAACACTCTCGCAGATTTCCATAATTTATGTTTATTAGATAAAATTAATACGCCTTATGATGCTGTGGATTATCTTTCGATCTTTACATCTAGATTAGTATTCTCTTGATGTCCCCAAGCTCTCTTGTAATAAGGCAAAGTCTCATTGAACCGTGACAGACATGCTATACTCATACTCTTACATCCACGACCATCTCACAATAGATGCGCAGACTCATGACCATATGAAGAGTAACTCTAATTTCAAACTCAGTTAAGCCTTACATGGTACTCTGCGCGTAGTCCAATAATGGATCACCAGAGTAACAGAATAACTATCTCAGAGGTTTCTGGATCATCTAGAGCAAGCGTCTTCTCCTATACTCCTACTTAAGGAATATGGAGTCACTCTTTCACTAGTGTTACACCTCTTATAACCTTCGCGTTTTCTTCACTATAGTGAGAGGGTGTTATTCGCTTTTCCGACGGTGTGTCTCGCTCCTTTCACCTTGATTCTTTCAAATCAACACAGTTCATGATGATGCATCTTGAACCGACAGGGCGAACTTACATGTTTATACTGATCCTTGTTCTGAGTGCATTATCTCCGCGTGCGCAGTCTTAGATTGTTGCTGGTAATCCTGTGTCTAATCTTGTCGAAACCTCCGAGAGTGATTGTTTATATTTCTTGCTGTCGATATTATTCTTAAAAGCGTTGTAACTGCGACCAGGTGCGTGATATTAATCTCCGTGACCCCTTTTTTTCCCAAAGCTAAATTAATAACAATACCTATAACCAATTATATATTATTACTCCGTACTCTAGAGTTGAGTCTTTCACACTTTACATATTCCGTCTGTGGCATGGACCTCCTGTTCTTACCCTGGTACTAGACACACGAGTGCGCACTGCGTGAGTAGCTTATTCTGCATCGTGTTGCTCTTGAAGTCTAATCCGTTACTGTATATTTCCTATTAGGTTATCCTCTCCTGTGTACATAGCCTGTCGCTTTCTTTTATTCTGGTCCGTTCTTCTTCCTATGAAATCGAGCACTCTTTTTCAAAGTTTAAGTCGCGAGTGCTTTTTAGTCTTCTGGTTCATGGCGATGTGCTACTGCTCGTTGAGAAAGTGGAGGCTTACACCACGCATACGTGTTACATACCATTCGTGAGGACCTTCTGGCGCATCTAACATCCTTGGGTTTAAGTGAAGATTCACTACGAAGCGGCAGTATTTCAATAACACTACACAAAATTGAACCTGCTTAGTCTTATCAAATTCCATGGTTGGGCAGATTTTATTGAATACATTCGTGATACTATGAGTTTAGGTATACACAAACCAGCACTCTAGTTGACAGTGGTCTCCTAGTACCTCGGGGCGTTGCCGTGGTGTCAGCCTTTGGACCCTGAGTGCATAGCGAAGAGTGTCCCACGTTGGCCTGAATGTTCTCTCTAATCTAGATTTTCTTCTGAGATCTATAGGTCTAATGATGCGCGTGGATGTCCATAGTTGCGACATTTAGACCAACTCGTCTTCACAGGGCTAGCTCAGAGCTCGCCAGTAATCTCTTTAGTCTTGTCTCAGGGTTATTGTAGTATTGATTCGGAGTGTCTAAACACGCGTCTCGGCTTACAATTCAGCTTAGTCGAGGACCCCCGAGATATCTATATCTTCTGGGTAAGTGAAGATATCACTCAAATGGAGGGTTACAATCATATTGTATTCCTATACATAAGTGAGACAACCTACGTGTATAATCGCAAATTGCCCAGTATTTTACATATCTTTGTCTATCTAAGTTCTGCCTTGAGATATACTTAGTAACTGCAATATAGCTATCCACCTCATCTATATTGTTTAAATATGCTGCGCCAATCAATCCACCTCATCATTAAAATAAGCTACCAAATTATAGCTCTGTACCAGTGATTTCCTATGGTACTATGCTAGTATATAGTATGATTTAGTGAACTCATAAACTTTCGATATTCCCAAGTAGACACTCCTCAATATACCACCCTGAAATCTACTGAAAAGATTTAATGGGGGTATCTAAATGTATCTGGTATGACATGTGGGTGTGAGTATATATGATCAGTTAGCGTTTCTGCGGTAGAGGCGGTAATGGTGTTAGATATATATTCATATAATATTTCGATCTCTGATTTCTCCGAATTCTAAACTTACTGTGTGATTCCAGTGAATCTCTACCTACACTTCATCTAATCACCTCAAATCAACTGTTATTCAGTTTTCGATGGGATATTCGTGACTAAATATTGAAAGTTTGTTCTATTCTTACCTTCAAGAAAGTCGTTTAGTTACATATGACTCATCATTCTAAATATATGAATATGCTACTAGCGCTTTCCAAGTCATTAAATTCTACATTAATATGATCTTATAAAGCCTTAATCGTGTTATAAACTATTAAATGTTAAATATCAGGTGGTTGAGAGTGGAAACCCCACACAACCACCCTACCTACTTAAATGAGGAACCACAGAGATAAAAAGGGCACAAACAGGAAGGGCCCCTAAAAAAAAAATGAAAGGAGGTGGCCAGAAACAAAAATGATCAATAAGGAAAATTTGTAGCTGTGTGTTTATTTCTATGACTGTCATATGAGAAATGTTATATAGATGTTTGTTCTCTGACATTCTTCTTTAAAGTTAAAGAAATGAAGTCACCTATTAAGAAATTACCCCGTGGTTCCAGCGAGCCGGGCATATTGGGTCCAACGGCAGCGCCGGAATTTATCTTCTTAATGATTTTTCCTTGTCGTGAGAAAAATGAAAATTTTACTTTTTAATGTTTCCGGTTTGCACGCACGTCAGCATTACATACATATAGGTAAAAACGTAGGCCTATCATTAAATATATTACTGCCATCAGTATAACTCACCATAATGAATAAAATTTAGTACTACTATGTATATATATTAAGTATATAAATATCAATATAATAAAATACAGTCACTCCAATATTATGTTAGATATTAGTGGTATAATACCAATTATAAAACTAATAATAAATTCATTATATTCTCCTAATAATTACGTTTAATGATGCGTATCTTAATTATAACATATATACATTAAACAACAAACTATCTAAGATATAGTTATATTAAATAAACTAAATTATGAAGCGTAATTATAATAAATACCTTATTATCCTTAGAATATAGCTAAGTTAGTGATAGTTCAAAGTATAGTACTGTTATAGTTATTTAGTATTTTTCAGAAGTAATGTTAATACTTTATACTCAAAGTAGTATTATATGAACACTTAATAAGAACTTTCAACAATTTTAATTCCTTAATAATGATTACAATTCAAACCATTTTACGTATATTTATACTTCGTAAATGATTTTTCATAAATAATATATATTACTTATTCTAGTTCCTCCTTTAACTCAGTATTTAATAAAACTAAACATTATCAAGTATACCATAAAGTTAAAACTTCCAACTAGCTTATATTTTCCAAAAGTTGTGTATTCGTAAATTACGTTCACTAGAATAAAACTATCAATTAATATCATCTCAATAATATTTCACTATCTATTTATTAAGCACTACAAATTACTATTATAATAAAACTAACTTTACTAGAAAACTGATAATCTTCCCACTGTTTAGTATAAAACCGAAGAACTTCTTCATCCATCAAATCGACCCCATCCTGAAAGAGAAATGACCATATTCCAAGTCGCTCACTCAAGACCTCAAAGTTACCAAATCTTCCAACATGGTGCCCTGTCAAAGTTATCCTACAAATATATTCAAATATGAATAATTATTAATAAATTAAAACTCTTAAATAGCTTTACATAAGTATATATACAATTCACGTAATTTCAAAAACAATAGTCATAACAATATATAACCCTATGATCTTCTCGTGCTTCACTACACTTACGCCATCAGATTTGTCTCCTAATAAACTTTATTACGACTATCCATCTTAATAATGTTCAGATATCGAACAAGAGGATAATAAGATATGTATCATATCTTCAGAACCCCCTCTCTCCAAACCATCCGTGCGTATACATTACCATCTTTAGACTATCATAGTCAATGAATCCGTCATATGATATCAACAGTCGATACGATTTGATTGGTGAGTATCAAAACTCCAAATCTCCACTGTTATATTCAAATAACAAGTAATGGAGAGTCCTCAGAGCTCATCATACAACCTCGTTCTATATCGAGCGCGTGAGTATCCCAGAATTCGCCCCTAGCTCTCTCCACTCTCTACAACTTAATATCTCTAACAACTGAAAGTATCAATGACCGACATATCATGACTCTGTCTCCTAAAGTGAAAGTCCAGAATTTATTAAAATTAGTAATCTTTATAGGCCTATATAGCGTCCTGACGTCTCACAAACGTTAAAGTAGAATCTACAATATAAATATAATAAATATAATAACGTAGGATATAAATTAAATCGATGTATCACCAACATCATATCCTTGTATAAATCAAGTCAGTATGTATCGTGCACATACAAAACCCCAGCCTTAGGAGATGTCAAGTAAAATGATCCAACTAAAGTGGGTGATAGTCTAGAATAATTAATTCCACTCGTAAAACACTATTATATCAAGTTTAAATTTATCATAAATATTCTCCAATAAACGCGTTAAACAATTAACCTAATCTATAAGATCTCAATAAGTTATGTTTAGATAACTATAAGCTATTCTATGAATTTATTATTCAATTATAGAACTGATCACTTTTAATTAGTCAATGTCTCGCATCAATTATAACGTCATTTCAATTCGTTATAACTAATCGACTATTATTAACTGTTCCCAGTCCCGGTCAGTTAATCAAAATGGCGATATCATCTCAGTGAATTCAACAAGGCGCTCAACCGGACAAGTTCTTCCAACATTGTCAACAACTATTTAATATAGATCTTACTTTACTTATAAACCCGTCAAAATATCAATAACCTATAAAGAAAATATGTCAATGAATCAAGGGTATAACTTGCAGTAAAATAGTCACATGGCTTCTTCTTTTCTTAACGTTTCTTTATAAACAACACATTAAAAATATATAATTCTTTATAAGACAAAAAGAAATGATTCGAACCCTTAATTCAAGGTTCGTATTGTTACTAATATTATCGTGAATGGATTTCTTATAGAATGAACAATCATATTTTCACGAAAAAGCTATCGAATAAATAAAAATTGCTATAGAAAGACTTTCGTACACAAAACTAAAATAATCAAAACAGAATAATTTGTAAAACATACAATAAAATATGCTAACTTGCATGCCAAATGTATCAACTCCAAAAGTACTCACTCATGCACAATAATTGTACCATATGGTATACCAAATCGTCACACAAATTCGAGTTAGAATAGGATGAAATAATTGCCAAAGCTAAGTTAGCAATGCGGAACTATATTCAATGTTGATGCTTAAAATGTGAAGATGGCCACAGCTAAATTCAAATAAACAGCCAACAAAATGGCCGCTAATAAATTTTCCAATGCGAAAAATGCCATGCGCTTAACATCTGAATAATTGACCTAAATGGCCAATATTAAATTTCCACGAACACGAAAAACACCAATTAATAATAAATAAATAAAGTCGCTAATATAATTAATACAAAATATTACCTGCTTATGTACAGTCCCAAACTACGTCGAATCAGTATATATTAACAAAAGTATCAAAATCTAATCAAAAGTTCATTAAAATACTTTACAAGACAATGTTAAACTTTCCTAATTGAAACTAAAAAATAACAAAATATCACAAATATAATCGCGAGACACGCCGAAGTTTCGATTCAGAATAGCAAAGTGCGTGATTTCGCTCTGGTCCGCCTCTAACCGCTTTGTGACGTCACGAAGAGGTTGCACTCTAAAATTCCTTCATGTTTTATTTCTAAGGACTTCAATAATATTATTTATTACCATATCATTAAAGCAGGTTAATTTAATAAATATATCTTTTAACAATATTTGACTTTTGCCATCCATTTATCTAATAGAATCGAATTACTATACTTATTACATATTCTTTCTATTCTAAGAACAAATCTTATCCTAATCTGAACTATTTCAACTCCTTTTACTCATTACCCAATTACATATTTTTAAACTCTTAAATATTTTTTTTCCTCTTATTAATATTTACAAGTTAACTTTTCTTTCTAAAACCACAATATTTCCCTGGACCACTAAATTTCTCATAATTATCTATAGACACATACTCATACTATTTACACATTATCCACACCATATATACACACCATCAAACTCAACCACACCACATAATACCATAATTTTACACACACATTTAATACAACAATAATTATATATATAATATATATTATAATTATATATAATTTATATATATACTATATTATATATATATCTATATTAAATAAAACTCCAGCCCCATCCTATTCAAACAGATATATTAATAATGTTTTTTACATTTAAGTACTTTCTTACAGTATACTGGACTTTCTTACAAAAATGAACACTAGGACTTGCAGCTTATCTTTGGTAGTAAAGCGATATTATTTACGTTTTCAACGCGCTTGCGCCCTGCCACCCAATCAGCAGCTCTTAAGAGCTTCATGACCACAGTCAACTTCTTCAGAAATTAATAGTTATGCGAGTAGATAATAAGTCAACGCGGAATGCCCCCCAATTCAGCTCTTGAGCAAAGGCAGAAAAAACGCTGAGGACAGGATGGGAGAGGGGAGGAGGAAAGATAAAATAAAATTGAATAAGTGTGGTGGTCATAATGATAACTGATATGACAGGAGTGTTATATATTGATGAACCCATAAGTGTAGTGTGAGTATATTTGTTATATCAGAGAAAAAATGAGGATATAATGTGACGGTTTAGCAGAGGTGAAGCCAGATATTCAAGAAAATGCCGGACTCTGATAGTAATACCCGATATCAGCCGTAATATTTATAATATATTTATGTGCTATTTTGAATCTCTCTGGCTAAGTAAAAGTTTATGTATACTTAGACCATAATATTTTAAATGCAGCTCTCTAGCACACAGTAATCGTATTATTTATAAATATAATAGAATTAAATCGTGTCAGGAGAATAATATTTGCATTTTATTTATAGATCTGAGTACGCTTTATCTCTTTTTACTAGCTATATCTACCTCAAACAGTTAATAACCATATATAATATACATGTACAAGGAGTAAAGTACGCGCGAAGACGAGAGATATTTTTTTCTTAAGTAGTTATATTATGGTAGTATTAATAACATTGGATAAATCCCTAATAGAGTAGATCTCACTCCGAAGTATAGGTAGGTATTGAAGAAGATATATAAAACAGGTTCGTGTGAAAAGATATAGTTATAAGAGTTCGAGCTACTATAAAAAAAATGTAGAAAAGAATACCAATGAAATCACTATGCATATACAATGCTGATTCGTAATTAGAATGCGCGGACACCTCTTAAAATTTATTAAAAACATCATTAGGTTTTTAGCGGCTATTTGCGCATTGCTCCGTAAAAGTAACATTCTGATGTTATAACATAACCATTTAAAAGAGCATCTCTTTAGCTATATACACAAATGGCGTATAATAAATTATGCAATTACCTCAAACACTTTTGACAACTACCAGATCCAAAGATATCGAAACTATAGCAGTATAAGAAATATCGGTTACTTCCAACATGACGACGACCTTTTCCATAAATACACTTCATACGGAATCATCGTCTTTAAAGGACTCATAAAACACAGTTCGACACTAACAAAGAATCGTTAACTAAGCTAATAACTTACACCAAGATTATTTTTAAGATCGAAAAATATGATAACAAAATGAATTAAAAAGCTCCTATACAACTCATGATATAAATAGTAATATTAAATAGGTGCACCCCCTCTACATCTTCCCTACAAACAACGCTTAATACACTTATAGCGAGGACACTCCTCCTCAATATCAAGTTTTTCAAATGCGATCGGTTTAACACAAGAAAAAATAACAACATGAAACCAAAGACCTAACATACACGTGACGATATTAGGATACCACTTTACGTACGCTGTTGTTTTCGGCAAGAGAGAAATACAATTATATAATATCCAAGAGATATATCAATATCCGGAATTGAGAATCAACGAGACAATGTGTGGAATACACATCCATATGGGTGTATTGACCACGCAATTGCTTAACCACTCTGTTAATCTCTCACATGAGATACAAAGTGGCATTTATCAATCTAGTGAGAATAGTAAAATTATAGACATACATACCAAGAAATCAACATCTTTGGCACTGTGCCGGAATTCATTTTGTTAGTCTAGACATTACAAGACTTCTTTCTCTAGCGGATCAATTCAGTGCGTGTGTTTCTATATCTATCTCTGACAATAAAGACCTATACCGAGGAGCATGTGAGGCTGCTATATCTACACAACACACACACAAATAAAAACGATACAGAAAATAATAATACAAAATTAATATTAAATAGATAAATTAAAATACCAGTAATATATTTTCCTTTCGGTTTTGCAGGAGGAAGGATGCCATCAATTGAGTTTGGAACGCAGAAAACATGCATAAAATATACTTTTAATGGTCATAAAAACAGGGAGATCAGGTCATAATCTCGTCTCCCGTATAATAGGACCCCGTCCAGATTTTATACATATATTAGTCCAACGTCGAAAAATGAGTTTTTCGCCAGGCAAGTCGATACCCTTTAAATCTGTCTGTTTTTATGGAGGAAAAAGAAAGTTTTAAGACATACTTCTCGGTTCTCGACTAAGACTCTAATATCGAATTTCCATGCTTTCCAAGTGAGTCTTACAGTAGTGTTATGATGTGTAGAGAATCCTTATAACGCCACAATTATTTCGAATATCAAGGCTTGGGGACTTGCTCTAAGTGTAGCCCATTAGTAAAGAGCTTGTCCTGCACAAATACACGATCATCCCTGGTTGTACACCGTATCACATGGGACAAACCCTGCGGACATATGAGAGCTATATGGCAATGTTTCCATTATTCTTGATGGTCTTGCACTTATTATCCTGGAAGTTGTATAATTTGCTTAAAAATTTAATAAGCTGTTGCAGCTATATTAGAACGTGAGCTATGCGTGCCTCCTTTCTAGACAGCTGTGACACGACAAGGAAGCTTCCTTCAAGGCCTGTTACTCACAGAAAACCAGAAGTAAGTGGTCGCTATTTATATCTATGTCATGTGACCACAATGTAATTAAACATTGATCAGAATGAGAGTAATTATGTCCTACAGAAAAGGTTAATCTCAATGAAGAGCACTGGCCAACTTAACATACGTCTCTCTACATTATTTCTCTCCCTGGTAACTACTTTCTCAAAGCAAGTTTAACTCGCATGGTTACGCAAAATAGAAGCTTCAAATGAGTAATATGAGCAAATTTGGTGTCAATTTGAACATTTGTGTTTTCTCAAACACTCAGCCTTTTTGTTCTACAAACTACATATGTAAAGCGGTATGGCTGCAAATAATTATTTACTTACTAAACAATTGGATTTCGCATAAACCAGAGACTGCGTCTATTTACTACATTGAATATTCCCTAATACATTAAGGTGCCTACCATATATATACGAGCATATGCAGCACAAAATATCCCACTCCAATTTAAATATTTCATTAAATTTTATCAACAGGTGTCTCGCACATATCTTTACTGAGAAACAGCTATATATGATATATATATATATAATATTTAATAATATATATACGAGTTATTATATATTATATAGGTTATTATTAATGTAATATTAATATATTAATTAAGTAGAAATAGTATATATATTTATATATATAATATTAATTTTATTAATTATATATAACTAATCTATATATATAATATATATAGTAGTTATAATCAACTAATATATATATTATATTCATCATATATATACTTTACTTACTTATTTATTATATTACTATATAATATAAATATATAGTATATAAAATAATATATAGGTGATATAGGTATTAAAATATATATAGTTTATATATATACTATTATCTAATTAATTAATTTTATATTCAAACCTCTAAAAATATATATATTATTAAATTTATGAATAATATTATATATATATATATATATATATATATTAATATACTATATATAATACATATAATAGTTATTAGTAATAAATTGTTATATATATATATATAGCAATTATATATATATATCAATATAATATATCTAATAATAATAATAATAAAATAATTAATAATAATATATTAAACTGAAAATAATAACTTGTTATATAGAACAAATTGTTTATTAGGTCTAGATTAGTACTCTTATTTTTGTTTATGAATATTTCAGTATTGTAATTCAAACAGCTGAATATCTTAAAGTCATGAGTGGCGGTGCCATACAGTGAGAGCAAAATAACCTAATTTGGTGAGAGAAGTAAGAACAGCAGCGAAAGAGACCCATAACACTCAACAGTTAGGAAGTCAGCATACTCGTCTTCATAATAATTAGATGATCCGTACGAAGGTCGGACCAGCGCAAAACGATTCTACCAACAGGAAGAATCTAAATAGAAGAGATCTGAAAATAACTAAACACCCACTATTAGCTGCATGATGCAGAAAGTGTGCAGTGAAATTCAATTTACCCAAGGAATGATATATAAGGACTCAAAAAATTGTCTATTCAGTGTCTGTAATAGGACACATTATACAATATGAGATAATATCATTCTGCATACTCTGATCCAGCCATGAGCCAAGAAGTTCAACCACTTAGCGAGATCGTCCAGGTAGTATTAGTGCATATAGAGCTACATATACAATGCTCAGATCGTGTTTTAATTTACCTGCTCGACAAATGTGACTCGAGACAGGAAAAAAGACAAATGGATAATAGTTTGGATAGACACCATAATGTTAATCTATGCGTAATGTCTGAGTCATTATAAAACAGACTATCGCGACTATAGAGTGAAGCGCTAAACAAACTCTAGAGTATTATCACTTACGAGATAAGTCTGACTCGGCATATTGACATCACAAGTCTTACGCGCTGACATATTCGCTGCTGTGATCCAATCAGACAACCAAGTATGGAAATTCCTCGACAGGCGAAGCAGGTAATCAGCAAGATACTTGCAAAATCACAAGCGATATTGATTCGAACCTCACATCCTAATTATATGCGATAAGTACCAGGCAGACTCCGCAGTAAAAGTCACGCCACCACGATTAGTTATGACTCTATAAATTTATATGAGTAACAGTAGCTGAGAAGCGATTTGGTGACAAGCCTCTACCTAGGCCAGAAGAGCTATAAAGAAACTGATGGCTATGTAAAATGTGCAGACAAGCTAATATACGATATACAAAAAGAAAATATGGATACTCTCATTATTGACTTCCCAGACATGCGCGTAAATAAAGGTGGAGGTAGATCAATGGCTCAAACAAACCTTTATAGAATATTATGGAGAGTCTCTATTTACTAACTACATTGACAAAGGAGATCAGTAGATATTAACCACAATTAGACCTACAGATTAAACGTCTTGATGAAGAGTATTCCTACATCTCAAGACTGATGCAATATGTTATTGGCCTGTGAGTGCTGATAGGCTGGAGTAGGACTTCGTTGAGATTACAAAAAATAGCTAAGGCAGGTGTATGTAACTCTAGATGAATATAAGTCACCATGAGGGAAATAGTGGAGTGGTGTCCTGCAAGGTATCAGCTGCTGGTGCCACTAATATGCTTTCCTCATTTAATACGAGAGTTAATATAATATAAGGATAATATATATTAGGATAATTAATATAATAAAAAAAATAATTATATATAAAGAATATAGTAATATAAATATACAGTATAATATAATAATATAAAATTAGTAAAATATATATAGTATTATATATATAATATATATAAAATAAATATATATTATATATAAGATATATATAAGTATTATAATATATATAAACTATAAATTAATATATAATATATTATATAAGATATATCATAACTTATAATTATAAATATCAATATATATATATTAATAATATATATTATGAATTAATATAAATATATGATATATATTATATACTATACATAATATATATTTATATAATATATATTTATAATATATAGTATATATTACTATTATAATATAAAATATTAATATATATAGTATATTATATTAATAATATCATTATTATTATAATAATAATAGATGATAAATAATAATAATTTAAAGGATTAAAGGAAGAAGGTCACATAAAAAAACAATAAATACCCTAATAATTACATATATATTATTGATATATCATATACATATATTATATATATAATTTATAATATCTCTGGTATAGTGCATTGTAGTTTCAATACTTTCTAAGATTGCAGATTGATTACCACAGTGGCTACCTCCATTAGTGAATAATGATGGATTGTATAAAATGCATTGCCGTAATTCTTTCTTAGGTGGCAGATAAATGCGCAAATGAATTTAATAGTAAATTGACAGGATAATTCTTCACGTAGGTTACTCAAATTAAAAGATTTAACTACAATATGAAAGGGCAAATAAAAGTGTCTGTGGACCAAGAAAAAGATACTAGCAGCTAGTCAGACATAAGCAGCACAATACTGGCGAGAAGTGACTAAACAGTGCATTGGCAAGCACAGGAATAAAAGCCTAAGATAGCAGTGTGAAGGTACAATACTCTCAATGTTGTTTACACGGATTTGCAATGAGCATGTCTGGAGCTGTGTTGTCGTTTAGAACATGGACAGTAGTGACCAGGTGCGGCAATAAGCACAATATAAGAAGGAAGCATGCCATACATTGATATAAGAAAGAGCATGACAGCACTTCAGTAAAGGGTGAGTTAAATTTTGGAATTGGTATTCTTTGCCAGAGGAGGATTGTTGAGTGGTGACTCGATTGCAACATTTAAGAAACGGGTTAGATTCGTTTATGGATGTTACCATATAATATATTGATGAAGACCATAATATAATATATATATAAAATAAATTATTAAACAGTCAAAAAATATTATCATAATATATAATATAATAAATAATATAGATATCTAATATAATACTTCTATAATTAACTCATATAAATTATATATATAATATAGAAGAATTAACAAAGTGAGGAATATAATTAATAACTTATAATTATATATATATATAATATAATTACGTTACTAAGGCTTTAATATATATATATATAATACCTATTATATATAATTTAGTGAAATTTTGTACCGATTTAGTATCGGTATACAGCGTAGCTAATCGGCCATATATTATTGATTGGCTCTCGATATCGCGTTAAGAGATGACGTTACTAGCCGATACTCTTACTTTTTGGGTGAAAATTATGAGAACTTTTAGATTCAATAATAAACTAGTTTCGATATAGATAGCTATTATATATGTTTTTTTTTCTCGATTTCCTTTTTAACTTAGACTTTAGCGTTTCTCCAACTGGTCTTAGCCGTAAATTTACCAATCTTGCCCGACAAAAGCCATTATTCTATTAATATATTATACATTTTATCTACTTTTTTTAGACCTTGATTCAATAGTATTTTTTTTTTTTTATTTTTTTGTACGCAATTTTCGCTCGAGAGCGTGTAGAGTGTGTGAGTGCTTTTTAAAAACTTTCTGGAATATTCATATTTTAGATATATTTGCGTAATAGTGGTTTTATCGTTTTTAAAATTTAGGTTTTAGCTACGAATAAAATTTTTCATCATTTCTCCTTTGGTTTTTTAGTCTATTTGTTTCTAGTTTTTTTTTTTTTTTTTTTTTTTTTTGTGCATAGGCAGTGTGCGTGTGCGAGTGTTATGATAACAGATTTGGCACAGGCGGTGTGCCTTCTCTATATGACTTTACCAAACAAATCAATGCGTGGGCACTCTATACTCTGCATCCATGGTCATAATTACTACCTCTCTAACTACTAAAACCTAATATTTATACCTCATTGTCTGATCACCCAGATGGCTATTATGAATCCTCCTTCAACTCGTTTAATATATCCCAAACTAACACTTATTTTATAATTTCGTTTGAAGAGGGTGCGTAGGCAATGTGGCCTTAATGTAAATCATAAACATTTCCTATACACGTCTCGAGAATCTCAAATCTCCTAACTTCGATGATTCATGGGCTTAAAATCTTTTTTTCCTTCTACTACAATATTCTTATGCTTCTGCTTACTGTTCTTCCTAACAGAACAGATTTTCATGCCTTTTGATTACCTTACTACTTCTCAAGCGTTATATCTTCTCATCAATACTGAGGTCCTTCTACTTTAGGGGATTTCAATGTACACAAAACTAATTGTTGGGTTTCCTCTCGTACTTGATTAGTGGGAGGAAGCCAGAATCATTTCAGATTCTCAACCGATCTGGAGCAGCTGATAACATAACTACACACATTCCGGATCGTACCCAACCGATTCTTGAACACACTTGACCTATGTTTCACCACTAGTCCTCTCTCTCTATCAAGATACACCACATTTCTATCACCTCCTATCAGTAAAATGCTGACCACAACCTATATATCCACTTAATTTAATACTTTCTCTCCAACAATCTCCATTCCTGTCTCCTAAGAGCTTTTTATATCTGGCACTTATTACATCAGGCTAGATTTGGGGGCATTGCGTATTTGCATTTCTACGCTAACTATAATTGAAGTGACTGCTTCGACTCTTAAGACGCTTTAGTAACCTATTAAAAACCTAATATATTCTATTTGGACATACCAGGTAAGCCATCCTTGTTTCATGTTTCTAAAAAGTATAAATGTAAAAAATAAATGTAAAAAATAACAAAAATTCTATATAATATAATATATAGGAAAACTTAAAGAATGTTGGCTGATAGATAATAAAGTTATTAAATATATAATATAAATTACTTATATTAAAGTAATTATAATTTTAATAAATTAAATTAATTTTATTTTTAAATTAATAATTACAATCAATATATATTAAAATGTATAGTATTAGTATATCTATCCGATTCTTTTATCTAGTTAATGTAAATTCCTTTAAAATATGTATGTGTGTGTAGGATGAGGTATTATGATATGGTTTGATATATGTGTGTTATGTGTTATGTTGGTTTATAGATATTAATGAAATAATAGTGGTCAGGAAATATTAGTGGTTTTAGAAAGAAAAGTTAAATATGAAGAATATAATAAGAGAAAGTTATAAAATAGTTTTAAGAAGTTTTAAAAGTAATTGTTTAAACGTTTTAAATTAATAATGAAATAGTTCGTAAATAAAAGAATAAATAAAGTAAATATTTTAAAGTAATTTTAGAAATAGAAAGAAATAATGATTAATTAAGTATAGTATCGATTCTAATTAGATAAAAAAGGGAATACTTAAAAAGTAAAAATACTGGTTACCTCTTTTCCACATATAAAAACGCCGTTTAAATTGATTAATGTATTAATAATATTATGAAATGTCCTTACAGAAATAAAGAACATCGAAACCGGAAATTTTTAGAGTGGCAACACTCTCGTGACGTCACAAAAGCGCAGTTAAGAATGGGCGGACAGCAGAGCGCAAAATCACGCACGTTGCCGTGAGTTCTGTGAATAACGAAACCCTATCGGACGTGTCACCCACTATATTTGTATAATATTGCTTATTTATTTAGTTTACAAATTAAAATTAAACTTAATACTCTTGTAATTATATTGTAATAACTTTTGATTAGATTTTGTATATCTTTGTATATATACTGATATCGACGTATTTGGACTGTACATAAGAAAGCGTATATATTTTGTAAATTATACTAAAGGCACTTATTTATTTAATTTATTAGCTAATTTAATTTGCTTCTACTGTACTGTTCGTTTTGGAAATTTAATATTTGGCCATTAGGTCAATGTTTCAGATGTTATCGCTGGCCATTTTTCGCAATAGGGAAAATTTTATAGCGCGCCATTTTGTTGGCTGTTTTATTTGAATTTAGCTGTGGCCATCTTCACATTTTAAGCATCAACATTGAATATAGTTCCGTTGTTAAACTTAGCTTTGGCAATTATTTCATCTATTCAACTATATTTGTGACCGATTTGGTTACCTATGGTAAATTAATGTGCATGAGTGATACTTTTGGAGTTATATACATATGGCAATGCAAGTTAGCATATTTTTCTGTATGTTATTCAAATTATTCAAGTTTTGATTATTTTAGTTTTGTGTACGAAAGTCAGGATATAGAATTTTTATTTGATATTTTTGAAAAATAAAGATTTGAATTAAATAAAGAATCCTTACGATGAATATTAGTAAAACAAGTACAAGACATATTGGAATTGTTTTAGTCAAAGGAGTATTATCTTTATATAAGGAATATATTTTAATTGTAATGTTAATAATAAAGAGGAAGAAAAAAAAATATAGACATTTCGCCATTAACATTTTCTACCAAATAAATTGAAACATTATAGTCTCTTGTACTTCTTATCCATGCTTCTTCTTTGATGTTTTTGAAGCTAAATAAGTAATTGTTTTAAATAGTTGTTGACATTTGAAAACTTGCCGGTTGACGCCATTTTGAAATTCACTGACTGACGCCATTTTGAATTAACTGACCAGGGACTGGGACAGTTAATAATAGTGATATATTTATAACGAATCTGAAAGACAGTTATAATTGATCGAGACATTGACTATTAAGTGACAGTTAATGAAATAAATCAGACGATATATTATTATTTATAAACATAAACACGAATACTTGAGACTTTGATTTAATTGTTTTACGTTTTGGGGGAAATCGTAAATTAAACTATTGAAAATAGGGTTATGGAGTGACTTAGTATATATCTGCAGAAGTCCACAATTGATTTGGACTTTTGACTTTTGAGCATTTTGAAAATAAAGAGAAAAAAACTTGTTTAGTACTTGAACTGATTTCAGAGTTGATTTTGGACTGTCGATATTTTGGAATACAACTGTACAGTTATAGGACAGTTCCTAAATTTACTTTAGCGTTTTACATGTTAATAATTTACTTTTCTTTAGGAATTACGTTCGAAATTAACTCAGGACCTCTTTGATACTTCTGATGCTAGTTGAGTGGTGTTGGAGCAACTAGCATATAATCTTTCTTGGAAATTTAATTTCAACATCGTAATTTGCATACTAGCTGAGATTGGTTTGTGTGATGCGCATACTTATAAAATTGAATCGACATTGAATATTGACGAGTACACATGTAACTTGCTATTTAATTAGGAAATAACTGATTTATGTGCGAGAATTACTTTCGATTTTGTAGAACCAAACTTTTCCTAACCTACATTTATTTTGAGTTGGGTTGAACATTTTAAGTGCTTGATTAGTCGAAAATATTTTAGCTTGAGTTGAAACAACATACTGTTTTAACAGAACCGGTATTTTGAACTTGCTTTTGAAAATCGAGAATTCGAATAATATTAACTATGAATGCTTTGAGTTTATTTTAATAATTTTCATATTTTGAGGGTGTGTGGATAACTTTGAACAAGGCCATTGAGATTGGACTTTAGAAATCTCTGCTGTGTTGATTTTATGGTTTAGCTTTTGTGTGTAATGTTGGCAGTTTATATTCTTATTAAAGGTGATAAAGTTTATATTTCTGGAATTTTCTGGAATCTGATTTAATAAAGTAGTTTAGTTTAATACTAAGAAGAACATATTTTGATAGATACAATTTAAAGTTAGTTCGACAACACACTTTTGGAAATACTATTGAAGTAACTTGAGTAATTGATATTTCGCTTAAGCTGAGGTAAAATATTTACTAGAAGTACTTTTATGAATATCATTACGATGTATACTCACCAAATAATAGACGTAATGGTTGATATGTAACTTTAGCTGATTATGCTTGAAGGTTCTCTAGGTCCAAACCTTGAGAGTAAACATCCTCTGAAAAATAAACTAACTACAGAAAACTACTTGACTCAAAAACAGTTACTAAAGGATAAGATTAATACGCTTCATTGTTTTATTTAATTAATTTGCATAGCTAGGTTTAAGAAATTAGACACAACGCATTGATCGAGTTTAGTTTATTTGTTAACCACTATACACAATTGCGCAGTGACTGTTTATTGATTCTTAAATTAGGCAATTTTCATTAGTGGTAGTTGCAAGATATTTGAGGCCGTTTTTTCTGTGCACTACTACAATAAAGAAAATCTAAACTAAGATATCGGCCTATTGGCTGCCGGTTTGACCAGTTTCAGACTAGTTATTGCGGCATACGTTTTTCTTTTGTTATTTGATCTGGCCCACCTTTTCATTTTTTTTTAGGGGCCCTTCCTGGTTTTTGCCTTATGTCCCTTGGTGATTACCTCCTTTCAGTAGGAGCGGGATTACATTGTGTGTTGGAGTTCCCAACTCCATTCCACATTTAAAGAATTTATAAAACCTTAAGCCTTATAAGCATCATATAATTGTAATTTAAAGAAATAAACATAATTAATTAGAATGGCATAACCAGAGGGTAAGAACGAACAAGGTAGAGGAAATTGAGTAGGAGGACCAGGTAACGGACAAGTACGAAGTGATGAGGGAAAGCTCCAAGCTGTAGAGTTGAGGATTCACTGTAAAATCAACAGCCTATAGTAGACGGAGAAATCAGAGACGAAATATAAAATCCTCTCCACCGATACCACACTACATTCCAGAACAACCTAACACTATTACAACCCAACTGCTACCAGAAACATTAGTACCCCCACCATTAAAATTTTCAGTAGATTCAGGGTGGGAATTTGAGGAGTTCCTTCGGGAATTCGAAGTTTATTGTTCACACACATACGCAAAAGTACCGGAAACCTGGAGCAGAGTATTGGGTAGCTATTTAGAGGGAGAAATATTGGAAGCATATAACAATATAGAGGGTGGAAGAATTCAGTATACTAAAGTAAAGGAGAAACTTAGAGCAATAATAAAGCAATTGACAACTAGCCAAGATGTGCTACTTACCAGATTTTGGGCGACTAGTAGAAACAAGAATGAATCAATAATAAATTATTCCATGCGACTAGATAGACTTGCAGCATTGGCTGGCATGGACAGTGCTCAAATATTATATGAACAAATGAAGAAATTGAAGATCATGGATGGACTGAGCAGCGACGCAGCCGCTAAAGTCAAGTTTGCCACACTATCAGATCCCAACATGAATG